>PVIR01002612.1:0-100288 GCA_004026965.1 Petromus typicus
CCAAGACTTTTTTGGTTGTTTCCAAGATTTAGCAATTACAAACTGAGCTGTTATAAACATGGGTGCACATATTTCGCTATGATATGAATCTTTTAATTCTTTTGTGTATATGCCTAGCCGAGCAATGGCCAGGTTAAATGGGACCTCCAATCCTAGCTTTTTGAGGAATCTCTAGAATGATTTCCACAGAAGTTGTTTGAGTCTACACTCCCACCAACAGTGGAGAAGGGTTTCTTTTTCTCTGCAGCCTTGCCAACATTTGTTGCTGGCTGAATTCTGAAATAGCAGCCAGTCTTTGTGGAGTGAGATGAAATCTCAGTGTTGTTTTCATCTGCATCTCTCAAATGACCAGTGATGTTGAGGATTTCTTCAAATACTACTTAGCTGCTCTTACTTCTTCCTCTGAAAAGTATCTGTTCACTTCAGATCCCCATTTGAGAATTGTGTTTTTAAATTTGGGTGGGCTGATTTTTTTTTAAGCTCTATATATTCTAGATAGTAGCCCTTTGTCTGAGAAACAGCTGGTAAAGATTCTTTCCCATACTGTTAGTTGCCTTTTCACTCTGTCCTTGATGCTTAGAATTGCTTTTGCTATTCTAGGTCTTTTGTGGTTCCAGATGAATGTTTGGATTATTTTCTCTAGATCTGTGAAATATGCCATTGGTATTTCAATCAGGATTGTATTGAATTTATACAGTAGTTGTGGGAGTATTTTGATGATATTGGTTCTTCCTACCCAGGAGCAAGGTATGTCTTTCCGTTTTTTGATATCTTCTTCTATCTCCTTTTTCAGAGTGCTATAGTTTTCAGAGTAGAGGTCTTTCACCTCCTTTGTTAGATTGATTCCTAGATATTTAATTTTTGGGGGTGCTATTGTGAAAGGGACTGACTTCCCAATTTCCATCTAAGTGGGTCTGCTGTCTGTGTATACAAAGGCTACTGATTTTTGAGCACTGACCTTGTATCAAAATCGATTACTAAATTTGGCAATTAGGTCCAGCAGTTTTTTAGTTGAGTTTTTAGGGTCCTCTATATGGAGTTTCATGTCATCAGCAAATAATGACAATTTAACTTCTTCTTTTCTATCTTTACTCCTTTCATTTCTTTCTCTTGTCTAATTGCTGTGGCTAATACTTCTAGGACTATATTGAACAGAAGTGGTGACAATGGACATCCCTGTCTTGTTCCTGATCTTAGTGTGAAAGGTTTCAATTTTTGACCACTTAGTATGATGTTGGCTGATGGTGTCTCATAGACAGCTTTTATTAGTTGGAGATAAGAGTCCATCTATTCCAATTTTTTGTAGGGTTTTGAACATGAATGGGTGTTGTATTTTGTCAAACACTTTTTCTGCATCCATTGAGATGACCATATGGTTTTTGCCCTTGAGTCTGTTAATATAGTGTATTACATTTATTAATTGACGTATGTTGAGCCATCCTTGCATCCCCAGGATAAATTCAACTTGGCCAGGGTGTACAATCTTTCTGATGATCCTCTATATTCTGTTGAGGATTATTACATCAATGTTAATTAGGGATACTGGCCTGTAGTTCCCTTTTTTGATTGGGTCTTTATCTGCTTTTGGAATCAAGGTAATGGTTGCTTCCAGAAATGAATTTGGGAATACTGCTTCCCTTCCAATTTCATTAAAATCTTGGAAACAACCAAAGTGTCCATCAACAGGAGACTGGACAAAGAAGATGTGGTTCTTTTATAGAATGGACTATTATTCTACTATTAAAAATGATAAGATTGGCCAGGGATTTAGCTCAGTGGTTCCGGCGCCTGTCTTGTAAGCGCAAGGACCCGGGTTCGATCCCCGGTAACCACATATCATACTGGGAGTGGAGACTCACCCCAGCAGCAACCAGTACCACATACCACAGTGCTGGGCGAGGTGGCTCACGCCTATAATCCCAGCATGCAGGAGGCAGAGGCAGGAGGATTGTTGTGATGTGAGTTGGAGGCTGAGCTCAGGGCCAGCCTGAACTACAAAGTGAGACCCTGTCTCAAAAAAAAAAAAAAAAAAATGATAAGATTAAATCATTCATACTCAAATGGGTGTTCCTTCAAGACGTCCTCATAAGTGAAATAAATAGGTCATAGATGTATGAATATTGTATCTTTTCTCTGATATGAGAAAATGAAGAGATAAATGAGTTCTAGTATGTATAGTTGATATTATAAAATAGAAAATATTTAAAAGGGAAGAGGGTGTAGGGAAAAATAACTAGGGGAAAAAGAATGTGATAGTCATAATAAAAAAAGGAAACAAGGCTCATGTAATGGGGGTGGGGGACTGCACAGTGGGTGGGGGAAGGGAAAAAATGAAAATCAAGTCGTGTCATATTCTGGTACAAACTCTCAAGGTTGACTGTGATGTGTATTTATAATGCACCAATAAAAATTTTAATTTAAAAAAAACCGAGACTTTCAAAAGCCCAAATTTTAAACACCTTAGCATTCTTTTTCCATAGTGTCTAGGATGGAGGCACCAGCGTCTTTGTTCAGGGTATGAAAAGCTGAGAAGATTTCAGCAATTTAACAAGAAATTCGCTCTGAAATTGAGGTCCTCAGACCGGTAACCACAGTAGCATCTTCACCTGGGTCAGTGTTACACATACACATGACAACTCTAACTTGGAATCAGCATGTTTCAAAGATTCTCATGTGATTTATCAGCATAGTAAACTCCGTACAGCCCAGACCCAGATAACCTCATGACGTAGCCCTCAGAGCTCCTGTGCTGGAAGCTTAGTCCCCATGGGGAGTTAATGGCTCCTCGTGGGAGTCTTTAGGTCAACGGGGTGGGGGCGGGGTTTCAGAAAGGGCCTGTGGATCGCTACACTGGGGCTTCCTTTTGGTCACGTCAGTTCTCTACTTGCACACACTCCTACCATCGCCATCCACCAGGAAGTGACACAGTCCAGGAGAGGTCCTCATCAGAACCTATGCCTTTTGTCATCCCAGACGGTGTGCTAACTAAACCTATTTTTAAAAAATAAAGTTAGTCTGCCTCAGGTGTTTTGTCACAGTTATGAGAAACAGACTAAATCAGAATTCCAGAGGAAAAACTTTCCACTGGATTCAGGATTTTGGATGATCAGTCTCGATAATTTCCCTTAGCACCCTCTTTTCTCCCAAGTATATTATGTTATGTACACGTCACATTATATATTGTAACTGTGAAGACTGCTAATTACCATTTCCCTTTTGACAGCACAAGTCATTGAAATTAACAGCAAAATTGCTGCCCGGAACTAATGACCAAGTCCGTTTGCAGCATAAGTGATAAGCAATGGTCCAAACCTTCTTACCGGGATCCCAACTAGCTAAGGGCTCCCAGGAACCTTCCAGACCAACCAAGTCATCACTGAGGATCACTCACCAAAGATGCAAGGACAGGACAGGAACCTGAGCTGAGTTTTAAAGAGACCTGTGATGAGGCCCTGGATACAAGGTGGTTTGGAAGAGCCCAGGCTCAGAAGAACCAGGTGAAAGGCAAAGTGAACGCCAGGTACAGCTTTCCACTCCCCAAATCCTGCTCTCTCATACATTCTGCCAGTTCATCCTTGAAACTCCATCTTTTCAGTTTTTCAGCCCAATAATCTTAGAGTTGCGCTGATCCTTATTTTTCACAACCAACCATACCCAGCAACAAATCTGCTAAGGAAAATGTGGTGTGTATACACACAGGGGAGTATTGTGCACTCAGAAAATTGGATGAACTCAGGTCATTTGTAGGAAATGGATAGATCTTGCGACTGTGATCTTGAGTGAAATAACTCAAGCACAGAATGTTGAATATCACAGAATCTGTCATATATGAGAAATTTAAAATAAAAACAAAGAATAAAAAGGAGGAGATGCTATAAACATGGGTAGGGCTATGGGAAAAAATGAGAATTAAGTTATGTCTTATACTGGTACAAATCCCCAATATGGACTGCAATCATGATGCATATATGTAATGTACCAATAAAGATTTTTAAAAATTAGGAAAAGAACTTTTCTTTAAAAAAGGAGGAGATGGTAGGATATTTTGGAGATACGGGAGACAGGAGGTGAAGGGGAAGAGAGGAGGTCATAAGGCAGGGACGAAAAATAATCAAGACACTCTGTGTATATGTGTAGGTGTGCACATCAACGCCCCCAAACAAATGTAACTTTATGTACTCTACATATATACTAATTTTTAAAAGGCTGCTTTAAAAAATTATGTTTTTTGATTTTGATTTTTGATTTTTGATTTCAACTTCAAATCTTAGGCAAAATCTGACTGCTTCTTGAGACCTTCATTCTACCATCTTTCTCCAGGCTGCTGGCACCTCACCATGGATAGCTCAGGACTCTCAGACCTGGCCTCCTGCTCCCAGCCTTGTCTCCCATCCATCTAGTCCCTCTGGCAGCTAGGGGAGCCTTCAAAGTCAGATAAAGCTACTGTCCCATTCATAGCCCCCAAGAACTCCCCTCCCACTCATCTTAATAGAACTCATAATGCTTACAGGTTCTTACATAAAGTTGTTGGCCATCATGGCCTTTGTGTGTTTAATTATTAAATACACACACACACACACACACACAGGGATGGAAGAATGCATGGACAAGAACCACTGGACACCACAATCATATTAAAAGTGGGCATAACATAGCTGCCCAGGCACGGAGATGCTCAGAACTTGTGTATGTGTCTCTGCACTGCAGGGGAGCCTCAGGAGAAACTGCGGCAGCCACCGTGTCATCAACTGTGCCTTATGTGCTTTTCAAGACAGCTCGAGGCCAGGTTCTTTCCAGCTTCATGGCTCAGGATTAATTCAGTGTAATCACTAGCCAAAATATTTGTTGGAGTCCCATGCACAGTATAATAGCCAATGAACAGCTGATTTACCGAAACCTTGATGGTGTCAAAGGGGGGATTCTTTCTTCTGACTTAAAAACTCATCCAAAAGTAGAACAAAGGACCTTACAATGTGGCACCACACTACTGTATCCAAGTGATTATTGAGGAAGCTCATCTGTGTCCAATTTCCTTCCCATGGGGCTCAAAGGTAATTCTGAGTCTGTCTGCACCACAGCTCTGCTCAAAAGCATTCACATAACTGAAATTCGGAGAACTCTAGATAGGCAGCCTCATAAGAAAACCACACAACTCTGTGGCAACAATTTTACGACGTGTTTATAATGTAGCACACTGTATATCACAATGCTACACTATGCTAATTGCTTCGTTACTACTGTAATTATGTAATTGCTGCAGAGTCAAAGTCTGCCAAGAAACAGTTTCTCAGCCCCATCATGAGTATGCATAAAAATGATCTTTCAGAAATACTTTCACTAATCTTCTGTTTGTTGAAAGTGATCTGTTAGACAAACTCTAACCCACTAACAAACCGCAGGTCTGAAGAGCATTTTCAATAAACGCTAGCAATCCTTAGTCACTGTTCTGAAGGGGCTGACGAAATAATAGTCCCTGAACTCAAGCAACTGAGACAAAATAGAAGATAGAATAGATTTTTGTTTAACTTTTAAGAAACACAGTATTTTCCCCTAAATTATACAGCAGCAGGCACGCTGTTCAGAAGGCTGCAGCTTGCTCCTCTGACTGTCATCTCAGTCGCCTCCGCACAGACTTCCCACCACGGGGAACCAGTGACCTCAGTTCCCAAATCACCATGAGACAAAGACCATCTGCCCAGGCTTCACCTTAAGATCCCACACACCCCACTTTTCCCATCCTCCGTTCATATGTCCACCTATCCCTTCACCTTCTCCTGCCAGCTCAAGGAAAAGAAGTCAATATCCACTTCCCTAAATTGGACCCATCAGTCAAGGCTCTGGGTCGTGCCCCTTCCCATTGCTTATCTCAGCCTTACTCAGTCCACAGTATTCTTCATCCCCTCTGGAAATACAGTGGCTTCCTTCCTTTACTGAAAATTCTAAAGCAGTCCAGCACTTTAAGTGTCACCGTGTTCTCCCTCCTTTCACAGCCCCAATTTCCCATGAGAGCATCCGGGTTCACTACCTATCACCATATTCCAGCCACCGGCAAGCTGACCAAATCTAAGTCACTAAAAATTCTTAAAGCACCAAGAGTTAGACAGAGCTGAACTCATAGCTCCGCCAGCATAAACTACATCATCTGAGGTAGGTGAATGAACTTGTACCAACCCTAACGCAAACCTACTAGTGTCCACTGCAAAGGTCTGTGTGACAAGTCAGTGAGATGATGTACTTGCAAACCTTACCGCGGTGTCCGGCTCCTGGCTGGAACCAGTACACGCCATCATCATTCTGGCAGCCATAACATCATTGCTATGGGTCTTGTTGGTTTTTCTCTGCCCAATTTTCCTCGCCATTGTTTCTTTTCTGACCTCAGATGAACTCATGGTGTATGGTTCTCCTCTTACACTCTACCATCAGCGCACTGTTTAACTCAGAAGACTCTGTCAGCAGCGTAAGGTGACCACTCCCTCCTTGTCCAACCACTTGTGTCTCTCAGGCTTCTCCTGGTTTTTGCTGCCTCATTAAATTCTCCTCTTCCATTACATTAGATAGAAGTCACTGTCTAAAGTACAAAACGGCTGTTTCCTCCATCTTCACTTCTCCTTTTTTTCTCTTTCTACAGTGCTCCTCTGACTCCCTGTGAATCCATCAGGTATCATGGCTCCCTACAATCACACAGAGTGTAGATAAGGACCCTCAAGCTCATAATCTGATATCCAATTCTCACTCAACGTTTCCACCTGGTACAGAAGAGATATTTCACACTGAACAAGATTATCATGTTCTCACTGCCTTGAACCACCAGCAGCACATGCATAACTGTGCCATTGGGTGGCATGTGACACTCCTATTGAGTGGTACAAGCTCACCAATGGAATAGTCATACAATTACAGCCCCATCATGAAGCTGGTAACATCAAAGTCTTCATATCTGTCCCTAATCCAACCTTTAGTAATCTGTATGTCAATGAATCACACTACCAACTCCCCCCACCAAAAACAGAGACATATTCAGATGCTGGGAAAAGCAATAGAGTCTCTCCAAAATATGGCTTAGGTCTATCTTTTCTCTCTCTGTGCCATGATGCTAGTCCTGGTTTCTGTCATCTGTCAGCAAGACCAATGCAGTAGCCATCTGGGTGATCCTCCTGCATCATCAGCCACAGAACATCCAAGGGTCTTGTTACAGATCCATCATATCTCTTCTTTACACCACAGTTAGGTCCAGGTTATAGGCACAGTCCTTCATTTCATCCATGAGAAAGATAATATCCAGCAAAGGTAGCACATGTGAGATTAGCAGCAGCTCTCCTCTCACCAGCTAGGTAGGCACTGCCCCCCACACCGCTCCAGCCCCGTGTCGCCTCCTTGTGGTGGTGCCATCACTCCGTGTCCTTTAATTCCTACAGCTCCTTCTATCTGTTCATTTCGGGCTGGCAAAGAAACAGCCCAGCAGTCCAGGCCTGAGGCTATTTAATCAACATGATCAGACTGTGATTCCCTCTCACTCCAGCTGAGTGTTTAACACTGAGGACAACAAGTGAAATCTGCAGGATCCATTTATATTTTTGTCGTGTCATCAGAAAACCAGAAGGCACTGTTTATAGCCACAGATTGACAGACTCGATAGAACAACAACAACAAAGAGCTAATTAAGAATACAGCGGAGGCTCAAAAGCATTCTAGGAGCATTAAGTCCTCAGATCTAGCCATAGCATGATTCAACATGGAAAATGGGCCAGTCAGGCCAAGGAGGCACATGTGAGCTTAGCGCGGCTGTCTGTATGTCCTCAAGCTGTCCTTGCTGCCCAGGAGGACATGGAGAATAACAGGCAACACTCGCAATGAATTCTCCAAACCATAAGCCCAGGCAACTGGTTTGAGAACAAAGAGAAGGAAGAATCCAGAAAGAAACTGGAGCAGCAGCACGCTGGAGGTGAAGTGATTTGTCCCTGGAGGGGCAGAGACACAGTCTAACGGAAGCTATTTTTATTCAAGTGTCATGTTGCTCCTTAAATATTTTAATTCTGGGCTAATTTTGGCAAACTTGTTTATGCAACTGTGACTCAGTCCTCAACACAGTGAAATAAAAATCTTTCAATTAGACAGTCCTAAGTACAAAACACTTGATGTCATAACATTTCTCTAGTATGAGAGACTGAAGGTAATAAGTGAGGTCCAGAATGTATGATAGGTATTGTGAAATAGGAAGAAAATGTTCAAAGGGAAAAGGAAAAGGAGGAGCAGGAGAAAGTAAAGAAAGGAGAGAAAAAATTTGATGGTAAAAACACAAAATGGAAACAAAGTTTATTTCTATAGGGGTGCAAGGGTGACAGGGAGGGGAAGGGAATGGAGAAAAATGAGAATCAAGATATATCATGTACAGGTCCAAATCCTCAATGTTGAATGTGATTGTGATGTGCATTTAAAATGTACCAATAAACTCAATAAAGGGAAAACAACTTTTTTAAAAGCTTGGTGTCTGTCCCCAATCCAACCTGCTCCATTTTGGTCTCCACCTCCGTCCCTCAGTAACACAGAGCCACACTGAACCTCGAGAAGGGCAGAACTCTTCCTCCAAACTATCTCTGAGGTCTGTCCTTTTTTTTTTCTCTGTCTCTACATTACGATACTGGTCTAAGTATCCAACTTTTTCCTACACAAGCCTGTTTTAGCTGGGGAAGTAGCTCAGTGGTGGAGCAATTGCTGAGTATGTATGAGGCCGTGGGTTTGATCCTCAGTACTACCCACTCCTCTCCATGAAAGTCTGTTTTACAAGGTTTTAAGAGAGTAAAAATCAAGGTACAAAACATCTAGTAGAACATTTACTAGGTACTGACTTGCAAAAATGGTGGTTCTACTTGGGTGGCACTGTCTTTTTTCAAGCTTCATATTCAAGGGGAAGAAAATCCACAATAGGATATTTAAAATCAGGTAGCTGCAATGGTTATTCGGAAATACTCCTTAGGAAACAGTGTCACTGAGGCAACTTTGCAGTGTGAAATGTGAATCTAGGTTTGTGAGTGCCGGAGAAGAGGCAGACAAGGAGCTCCACAGGAAAGTCTCTTCTATGTGCTGAGTGCGCTAAATGAGACCATAGGAGATGACTGTAGAAACCCAGAGAACAAAGGGCACATGTCCTACAGCACCTAACACATGCCATCATGTCCCAAAGAAGAGGGAGGCTTGCCGGTTTAAAGAAGGGACATGCACAAGCACATGGTGACAGACTGCAATGTCTATTCGTTCAAGAGACCCCACTTCAAGGCCCCGGGAGCCATGAGGGGCACAGTAGGCTGCGAGCGAGAGAGGTGAGCTTAAATCCATCCAAATCATTACCAATGAATAGCGAACTGACTGAGAATGACAACCATCAAAATGAGGGAAAACCACTCCTAGAAATGATTGTGGAGCCATTGGACAAGTTGTCGATCTGTATTTACCCTGGGCTGTTGAGATAGCTTCTAACATTTCATTGTGCCTATTTTGAAGCATTCAAAAGGGAGGGAGCATAAAAGAAATGGTCAGCTTCATGAAACTCATATATACTCACCACCTACTTTCAACAACTGTAAACATTTTCAATATTTGCCTCCTACACACATGTACTTCTAGTATTTTTCCCAACGATTTCAGAAGAAATTACATAGATCAGGTGACTTTGTCTCTAAACATCTTTGATGTACCTTCAAAGTGCAAGGGTGTTCTCCTGCATAACCACATGCCATCATCACTCATCTCTTGGTGAACAGTGAGGCCTGTGGTCACCAAATGACCGGTACAGATTCAGCCATCACCTCAACATGATGTTAGCATGGAGGGTGGCAAAGGAAGAGGCTCAGCCCCTCATTTTCCTGATGTTGGGCAAAGAACTAGAACTAGAGACTCTGCCAGGTACACACTGTCCTGCAGCCACTGCAGAGCTGTGGGTAGTAGTGATCAATTTCACTATTTGATATTCTAATAATGGAATACTTTTTAGCTCAGAATCCAAAGTAACCACAAACTGCTGTACAGCGCCAGTACTTGGCGTTCGAAAAGGCATCTAAGTCAAGATTTTTTTTAAAAAACTATGACAATTCACGCAAACAAGGTATTAGATCACCAAATGAAAATAAAACATGGTGAAATACTTAGTATAAAGATAGCACAATGGTCTTTTAAATAGCCTATACTTTTAAAAAGATGTTTGGGGTTGTACATTTAATGCTAACGAAAAATAAGAAAATGATCAAAAGAAAATTAAGAGAACAGCGTTGAGGAAGGTGGAAGGGAATGTAAGAGGTGCCTGCAGGTCTAGAAAGTCTACTTTGTGATTTGAGTAAACATTATAAATAATTAACCAAATGTGTTTTATGTAATTTTCTAGATTAATGAGTCAGTTCATATTACTATAATGAAATACCAGAGGCAAACTACTTTATTTAAAAAAGAGGTTTAGTTTGGCTTATGGATTAGAGATACAAGTTTGAGAGGCTGAATTTGGTGTAGGCCCTCCTGCAGGTAGGGTCTTCAAACAGCTCAAGGCATCGTGGGGTAAGTGAAGGGAGTATGCAGGTACAGGAGTGTGTGCTCTGACCCCTCCTCTTCTTCTTAGAAAGCCATTAAGACTCAGGATGCAGACCCCACCCTAATGATTTCCTGATCTTTAAGTGATACATGGACTCCTGGGGGCCCTGTGTGGTGCTCAGAGCCATCATGACTGGTGAAACCCATTATGTCCTGGACAAGGGCAGACAGTTGGGCAGATAAATTGGAGCTAACCTGCCCCTGTTGCATTCACCAAATCATGCAAACCCCTCTGAAGGAACAGTCCTGTTTTCTTAATTTGCATAAAGTCACTGCTGAACTAAGTCTATGGATTCTACCTACAGAGAGGACTTTTTAAAATTTACACAAAGGTGCTCAGTGGCCTTTTAAGAAGCCTGATTTAAGTGTTATTATTATTCCCTGCTTTCCAGTGAAAACAAAAGTACAGACTATTAAACAATGTGTCCTATTTCCCAGGGCTGGCAGGTAGCAGAGCCAGGGTGACAGGCTGGGTAGTCTGGCTCCTGGTCCATGCTCCTAACTAGCAAGCAACACTGCCTAAATATGCTGCATTCCCGCTGATTTCCCTATTACCAAGTGAGTTGCGAATTATAACCTGACTTCCCACTACCCATGCCAGCTTCCTCTCCTCCAATGTGCCTTTTTCTCTAAATGCAGAATAAGAGAATAAAACCCTAGCTCCAGAAAAATATCAAAATATCTGTACATTTATCATTAATTCACTCTGTGGGGGTAAAATAATAAGAATTTTTGTTTTGTCAATAGATCTTCATCATTGTTTCTCAAAAGTCATTGCAAGTATCCAAAGAATTTGGCTTGAATAACTCTATATACAACTTGGTCTCTACGGAACAAAAAATAAATCCGTATTAATGGAGGGTGGAGAGGAAGAGGAGAAAAGACAGGATGCCTCATTTAAGGTCACTAGACATTCATTCCCACCACAAAATATTTCCCTATATCATCCTCTGGTTCTTCGAGCTTACAAATAATATATTATGGCAGGAAGTCTTCTCTTGGTTAGTTTGTGATCAAGACAGCAGCGCTAGTCCCAAACTAGCACTACATGCCATTTGTCACAGCTGTGCTGACACAGCAGTGAGGACGGCGCCCACCCTGACTGACAAAGCTGCCGCCGTGTTGGCCTCCACAGAAGCACACATTGCTCTGGCCCTGAACGTCACACCTATGGAGGAGGAAGGAGGCCTATCTTCAGGGTGTCACAGAGAACTATAAAAGCACAGGGCACCATGAGTTATCCCCAGTGAAATAAGAGAACAAACAAGAAGGTTCTTCTTTATAAACCTAGTAGATTGATATCATGCTTAACCAGGAAACAAACCATCAGGTCTGCGCATCATCTTAAATTTCATTATCCAAAAGACAAGGGAGAGGAAGAAAACAAAAAAATATAGAATAGACACTTGTACTAGTGTCCTAACATTTACTGTATTCTAAGAAGTCCTTAATGATATTTTAGAAATTCTTGGACAGGGGATTTAGCTCAGTGGTTCCAGTGCCTGCCTCACAAACACAAAGTTCTGAGTTTTCTTTTCACAAACACAAGTCCCTGAGTGCAAGAAAAAAAATCTCTGCACAGATTAAACTTTCTTGACTGCAAACCCATAGTCCAAAATGTTCTAGAATCTGCAACCTTTTGAGCAACAACATGACATTTCCACTCTGAAACTTCGTTTCATACAAAAAAATTATTAAGATAGTATATAAAAATTACCTTTGAGCTGTGTGTACGAGAGGTATATGAAACATAAAGGTATTTCATGCTTAGACTTTGGTCTCATTCCCAAGAGAGCTTGTTTTCTATATGCATATATTCCAAAATTCAAAGTATTTCTGATCCTGTGTATTTCAGATGAGGGGCACACTGCAATCAACTGCAATCAGGTCACACTGAGAGACAGCCTAGAAGCAACAAGCTTCTTCTGAATGGTAAGCAACTACTTATCCCTGAGGATGAGGATTCTGTGCAGTACACCCCTTACAACATCCATGGTGTAAAACCAACCCCCATGACTGAACTCGAGATCAATCTGATATCACTGAACACACAGCGGGAAGACACAGGCACGATTCTTTTTCCCACCCTCATGAACTGGCTTCAGAACCCTGTTTTAAGCACATAATCGGTATAAAATATATTTGTGTGTCACAGTTAAGCTATGTGCGGTGTTCCAGCTGCATTTAAATACCTAGATATCTGTGATATTGGAGAGTTTTGTCAAATAACAATTGAAAACAAAGCATATAAGTAGGTAAACATTGAGGTGATGCTAACTGAATTTTAAAAACACATTTCTTCTTCCTCTCCTATAAGACAGCCAAACTTTATAGTAAAGTTATCTACTGTCTCTAATCCACACTTGGTTAGAGTGATGTAATGTCTACTTAAGTTTGTAGGCAGTTACCCAGGTTGTAACACATTTTTTTTAAATTGAAATCTTTATTGGTACATTACATATACACAACATAATTGCACTCCACAATGGGTACTTGTACCAGTAAAAGTAACACATTTCTAAAGGACAAACGGAAGAAAACATTTCCCTTCCAAGGAAAGGACACAAATGGCCCACCGCAGACTATTAGTGACACTTCTGGGTCAGCAGTGAGCAGCACTGGGGACGAGGATCAGCCCTCTACAGCTCAGGAGCACGGAGCGAGGGAGCAAGAGAGCAAGGACTGAAGCTGTTCACAGCCATCAGTGCTGAGCTTTCTCTGTTTTTAAAGTTGCTGCCTGAGTCTTTTCAGCCTTGTTCATTATACAACACACTGGTAGCAAGGGGATCAGCATGTGCTCATAGTGACAAACCTCCAGACAACAAAGAAACAGACCCAACATCTGCAAGAACAGTCAGGAGAGATCATTCATCTTTCAGCTGTTTCCCACCCTTCATATTGGAAGGGGTTTACAAGGTCCAACACTCATCAACATTTATCAAGTTGTCATTTTGTGGTATCTGGGGGACTTAAATTGCAAAGGTAATATTTGTCCTTCACATTATGTCTTTAGGGAAATTAAATGATTATTTCACGGAGGTTGGCCTTCACATTTATGCTTTGGCCTACTCAGGAGAAAAGTGCTTAACTGCGCCATTTCCCAAAATACGTTCTGTAGGATGTCAAGCTCCATGGGGCGTTCGGAGACTTGATGGGGGAAATCTGACAGGGATGTGTGGTCAAGTAAGTTTGGGGAATGCAGTGTGGTTGTTGTTTTTAATTTTTTTTTTAAATTTTGAGTTTCTCTAATGGGATCAAATCTGTCTGTGACTCCTCTTCAAGGAAATCCTAGTATATCTGGGGCCAGTGTTTGGTGAAATTATTGAGAAAAACACCAGTTTTCTGCAGAGCTGGTGAACTCTGGGCTTGGGGGGAAAAGGGTAGCTGTCAGTGCTGTTCGGCTCCTGTTGTCACAGCACACACAGTACTTTTTTTTTTTAATTGCTATAGTTTGAATGTTCACTCCAGAATTCATACTGAGATTAAACTGCCATGTGACAGCATGGACAAAGGAGCTCGTGGAGACATAATCAAAGGTGATACCTTTGAGAGGGTTAGTTATCATAAGACTAATTTTCTTATAAGTTCAGCTGCCCTATTCTTGCTTTCTCTTCTTCCGTAGTCTTGGGCATCACAAAGGTCTTTGATAAATGCCAACATTACATCCTGAACTTCTGGCTTCCAGGATTCTGAGAAGTCAAAGTTTGCTCTATAATTTACCAAGTCTAGGGTATTCTGCCACAGCATCAGAAGACACCAAAGACAGTCCCCAGAACTGAAAAACCAGAAAAGCTAATATTTAAATAACACGACCAAAGTTCTTTTTTATTGCTTCTCTTAAAAACAATAAAAAGTGGACTCATGGCATAAAAGGTGTCCTCACACTTGCCAGTCTTGTAGGGATTATCTCAAGTCCTAAAGGGAAAAAGTTTAGAAGCCAGCCTGTATGACCAGTGTATAGCAACGTGAAGGGGAAAGGCGGTAAGTGCACTTAAATACAGATGTTCAGGGAAGTGAATTAGGTTAGTGAGAGTGAGATTTGCAGACAGGCGTCCTCTGGAAGCAGGGATGAGTGAGGACAGGCAGGAAGAAAGTGGAAAATATGTGGAGCTGAATGAAGCTCCAAGAACAAAAGCACATGGCTGGAGTGAGTGTCATAAAAGCAGAGCACAGAATGCTTCATAACACCCTTCCAAAACACACACGGTTGACTTTTTAACTTAAAATTTAATTGAGAAACGTAGCAGTCGGGAATTTTAACAGTAGACATAGGTCAATTCAAGCCACTTGGCCATTAAATCCAATCCCTAGCAGGATAAACCTAGATATTTCTTAGATATATGACTAAATTGTTCCCAAAACAATCCATCAAATGTCAGGTGCAAAAGCAATTACAGTAAAATCCTCACTAGTTCCACAGATCTGGGGTAAGTGGGCCTCTAACAGCCAGAAAACCAGTTCAAAAATAATTTCTAGAGTCTCAAAGATCCTATTACTCAGAAGCAGAAATAGATTTTCAATTGCTCACTTCGAAATATGAAGCACTGTCCCACCTAGCTTTTTCCACCATCCTAGAATATGCATTGAAAGCCAATTCAAGGTGAGTCAGTCTCTAAAAGAAAACTTCATCAAGCCTGAAGTCACAATGCAGGACAATCTGATTTCACAATGGGATGGGCACAGCCATTTTTATAGTATTTGCTAGAGTTTGCACATGATAGGGGCAATTATATTCAGCACTTTTGGCTAAGGGTGTTGTTCCACAATTTCCATTAGCTTTTGCATAATGACTCTTTCAAGATTTCTACTAACAACTCAAAACGCCAATCCCTAGATTTGGATAGTTTTCTATCAATACTTTCAAAAAAATAATCCCTTCCTTTGGAAAGAATGGCACCCTGAGACCCACAAATCCCTGAGAGTTACCAGTATCTTCACCTCCTTTCTTTAGTTGCAGCAATAATCCCCTCCTCCACCCATCCCCCACTCCTTCCCACCCAGACTCCGGCTCCAGCTCGTTTCGTCTGATCTTCTCCACTCTCTTCAACCAAGCTAAGGATCTCAACAAACACTTCTTCACAGGGTTAGTCTTCACATTTCTCACCACCCACAGCTTAAACCCTAACTCCTCAGATTGCTGATCAAAAAAACTGCTGTCTAAGTTCATGCCTTGACTGAATTCAGCACACATGTGCACGCCTCCTGGCACTGGCTTGTGCCATTTATCATATCTGGAAGGGAACACTTTTGTTCTTCACTTACATTCAATTCCACGTTTGAACTTCCACATGCTAAGATTTCCCTACAGCACCCACTGCCCTCTACACCTGTTAAGCCAAAGCAAGCGCTCTATAACTCCTCGTGCAGTCACTGTCTTTTGTACTTAAATAAGACAAGTCTTATGACCAGAAAGTCTGAGCTTAACTCCTTCTTCTGTCCCCAACAAACTAGGCCATTTGAAGCAAATACATCCACACTGTACTCTGTCGCCCCCTATGAAAGAGGGGAAATAATAGTGCTGATGCTACAGGTTGGTATGGTCGGGTATGGTGGAGAAGGACAGGTTGGCGTCTAAGCATTCCCTTACCCTTCTGCCCCTCCACTTTCCTTCAAGACCTCAACACCTTTCTGGCTGCTACCTGTTAGAACAACATCTTCAAACTGGGCTTTAAGATGAGCTTGATTGCTTTAAGAAATTAAAGACCTACCAGCAAGAAGACCAGAAATGATATAGTCAGGAAAATGTTTGTTACAGTGGCACAAATTAATAACAAGCTACATCTTGGAAACAGCCTACCTGCCCAGCAACAGATAAATCAATAAACTAAATATGCTATTTATACACAATGAAGTAGTACCTTGCCATAAAAAAAGATAAACTTAAGGCACTTTTAGGAAAATGGATACACTTTGACACTATAATGTTAAATGAAATCAATCAGACACATAGGTTTAACTATTAGATGCTTTCTCTTATATGAAAAACCCAAAATATATATGAAGAGCAAAATAAAAGTCAAATTATAGTAAGTAATAAGGTCTTTTTGAGTTGGAAAAGGAACAAGAGATAAATGGAGGCAGAGGACAAGGACTGGGAAAAAAGTACTGATGAAAAAAATGAAAACAGAGCTTTTGCAAATAGGAAAGGATGAAAAGTTGGAAGAAGCTGGAGAATGGGAGAAGCAGGGGACAAGAAGTGAGTCAGTGATGTTATGTATATGCACCAACTCCTCATTGTCAATGTAATCAGTATACACTGCAAGCATGTAATATAATTACAATTAAAGCACGCAATAAAAATAATTCAAAGGGAAGCTCTTCTGGAATATGTGTCACAAGCCCTGCTTGGGCTGCTGTGAAAAGTGCCTACGGCAGCAAGCGTGGCCAGAAACCCCCTCAGAGTCACCTTCATCCTCATTTTGACAAGTACACAGTAGTCACTGATGGGTGTGACACAGACACAACACTTCAACAACTTTGGCACTCTTTTCTGAAGTAAAGAGGGAAGGAGACAGAAAATAAGCCAGTGAAGGGTGATGGCAGCTATGACCACACTTGGATATCCTAAAGGATTTCCACCTCCTCCAAAGGCACCGGCCAATCAAATGTCCTTGACTTTATTTCAGTTGTTGTGGGACTAGTGGCTTAAAAATGTGAATGTCCAGGTGCCTCCCCCCTGGAAGGACAAAGCATGCAAAGGATGACCCTGGGTCATAAAGTTCTGTAACATGTTTACAAATATGGCAAAAGCTGTGCACCTGGCCATTTTTGAGAGGTACCATGATCATAAATCCTCTGCTGAGTCTTTTCAGAAGAAGGGTAAAAAATAACCAGGATAAATACCTAGTCTGGGATCCCTAAGGTTAGATGACAGTTTTGCAACTTCTTAAGAATTAGAATCTCACCACAACTGAGTTTCACAAATCTTCCCAGCAGACAAAATTCTAAAGCTAGAAATCTAAGCTGCTAACCACAGGCTAGCTACACTCGTCAAATAACAGACACTGGGACTGTACGAAAGCTAACAGGACTCCCAAATATGCCGTGTATGTGATCACCAACTTGAACCTTTTCTGAATGCAGGGGAACCAGATATCTAAGAAGGTAGAGCATCCCAAACTTATCCCAAACTCTTGAAGCTAGTTTATAATGGCTTAGGTTTTAATGGTCATATGATAAATTCACTGTCTACTATGGAATGCTTCCAAAGGGTCTGGGAAAGCCACTTGCAATCAAACACAGTATTTTCATGGTAAAATATTTAAAGAGTCAAATTAAATGAAATAAATAACGATAATGGATAGCTTTAAGTCATTTTGGATCAAGTCAAGATTTTGCTACTAAATGAATTACAAAAATAAGCATAGAAGGGAGAGAAAAGAGTATCGGAGGGAATGTGAGATGGAGAAAGTGAAAAATGACAAAAGCAAGTGTTGAAAGATAAAAGTTAAAAGAAAAAATTCCACTTCCTAAAGTATCTGGGGTTTGGTAATTGTGCTAAATGATTGTAAACTTGTAAAAATAAAATGGAATGTGCAAGTTTTGGTATTAAGTTTGCTACAATGTGCTATCAGAGTCCCAAACAGTTGCCATTTCTAGCCCATGAAAAGTAAGTGGAAAAGTGGAGACTACTGTATTGAAATATTGACAAGCAGCAGGGAAGCACCTCCTGTGCAGCACGATTTATGACTCTCTGTGAGCGGTGTCCCACATGCACCAGTGCTCCCATGGACAGCGATGAACAAAACTAGATATTATTTGGCCTCTGAGGTCAGTGGGACCAACAAACACAGTGTTGAATGTTCTATTTTCTGGCAGCACTACAGGATGCTTAGTGACCAGCGATCTTCCAAGAAGTTCATCTCTTATATGAGAATAGTAAGGACCACGTGACCAATCTAAATTCTCTTCTGACAGGCTCAGAGATAGGAAATTAAGAAAGAATACAGAAATGCATATTCTGTTCATAGTATCATTATAATAGCAAAAATGGAAGGTAAGTAACCAAAAAATATAATTACAATAAATATGACTCAGCCATAAAGTGAAAGGCAATTTGGACACATTCTGAACCATGAGAGCTAATGTGAAGGGAAAGAGGTAGGTCACGAGAGAACAAACACTGAACGATGCCACTTCTATGGGGTTCTTGATTACAGTTTGGATTTAAAGTGTCCCCCGGAAGTCTCATGTGTTCAGAGTCGGGATTTTAGATGACTATGGGATCACGGGGGAGCTATATTTGTTAGCGGTTTAACTCAGTGATGAGTTAATGGCTGAATGTGCTATTGTGAGATGGGCCTGCTTAGAAGTATGACCTGGGGGCCGGGGAGTTAGCTCAGTGGTTCCGGTGCCTGTCTTGCAGGCGCAAGGGCCTGGGTTCGATTCCCCAGTAACCACATAACAATACTGGGTGTGGAGACCCACACCCAGCAGCAACCAGTACCACATACCACAGTGCCGGGCGTGGTGGCTCACACCTGTAATCCCAGCACTCGGGAGGCAGAGGCAGGAGGATTGCTGTTATGTGAGTTGGAGGCTGAGCTCAGGGCCAGCCTGAACCACAAAGCAAGACCCTGTCTCAAAAAACCTTAAAAAAAAAAATAGAAAGTAGAACAATGGCTGCCAGGGGCTAGCGGGCAGGAGGATAAGGAATGACTTAAATGGGTTCAAGTTAGTGCTTAATGGGTACAGAGTTTCATTGGGAAAATGGAGTCCTGCAGATGGACGATGGTGTTGGTGGCACAACAACATGATGTACTTAATGTTACTAAACTACATGCTTAAAAATGATGACAGTAAACTTTATATGCATTGTACCACAACTGAAAAGAATAATAACTTAACAGAAATTTAGAAGAAGACAAGCTCTGAAAATGCATCGCATCCTGAAAGATGGTAAAGAAACTCTTCAAGGAGCAACAGAAGGAGCTCAGCATTATGAGGCAAAGACTACAGTGATGAAGCAGAAAGTTACATCGATGACTAAAGGGAAGGAAAACTGAACTGTCTGCTTCTCCATAAATGATCTCTTTGTAAATCTGCAGTGAGCTTAGGGTCAGTCGATAGCTTCTGAGTTGATTATCTGCACTAATTCTCTCTCCCAGCTGAGGCTAAAATACTTCCATATTTCTATGCCTTGTCTGTGATCATAAATTTAGAAGACTCATGAAGTATAGTGCATCATTTAATCTTGAGAAAAGGAGATGTGTATTAACTGTGCTTCTCAATCTGCTTTCACACTGTAATCACCTGGAAGTAGAAACATGGCCAGACACTAATATAATCATTCTGGGATGGGTCTGGCCACAGACATTTGTTTTTAATGCTCCCCAGGTAACTTATTGTACGGCCATGTAGAGAGCTGCTGACCTGGGCTCAGCAAGAGTGCTCTGTAAAGGACCAGAGTAAAATCTCCTAGGCTTTGTATGTCATTCTGTTATTGTCCCTGAGTAATTGGGGCTGGGCTTCCATAAAACATTAGTTGTAAAATTAGGCAACAGACCATACTTTTCTGACCTCTGTTATATAGGGGGAAAAAAATTGTAGATTTTCTAAGTGGAAAAATAAAAAGGAAAATAACCTATCACTGGGATTTGCAAGGAAACCTAAAAACTCAGAAAAGTCTAGGATTTACATATAACACTATTTATGGAGTTAAAAACAAAAATTAGAAACCAAATAAAAGAAAACTAGTAGAAAATAGGGAGATTTTTCTCAAAGGGAAGGAGGATCAAGAAAAGGAGGGACCAGGAAGGCAGAAGAGAAAAAAAGGGCAAAAAAAGGAATTAAGATGTATGTACATGCACCAGTTCTAAACATCGTGTGCTACAAACATGCTCTATCTAATAAAAAAAAATTGGGGGGCCCAGAGATCCAGTTCTCCACGAGCAGCCTAAGCAAACAGAGCAACCTAAGAAGTGGGTTGTAATTTATACCCCATATAAATTTCTTTAATGGGAAAGAGACCAAAAGAAGGAAAGCAGGCAAAAGACACATAAAGAATAGAAATGTTTTGCAAGCTACAAGAGAAGAGGTATTAGAAAGGCAGCCAACATGGTGGGGACCCTAGCTCAAGGCCTCGGATCCAAAGGCTTAGGAGAGACAGGTCTTTGAGGAGTGTCTTTGACTCGGACATTCTGAACCTCACTGACCTGCTGACAGCAGGGACCAACAACTCCCATCACTTCTCAGACCGCCAGCAGCTTCTCAGCCAGCAGATGGAGATGAGCTCACCGACTGTAAAGCTCAAAGAAGGAGCAAAATGTGGCAGCACTGGAGATTAGAAAGCTTAGGGACTCTGCTGAGAATCAAAAATGAGACACCAGCAGGAGAAAAAACAGAAAATTCAACTTCATCTAGATTTGGAGTACCTTCCAGGCATGTGGTAATCCAGGAGAAATGTTTCAAAGTTTGAGGTTTTGAATGAACATAATGTGTACCAAACACTAGACAGGTCTCAGGAAAGACAAAGACACAAGAGATACTGCCACTGCCAATTTCTGAATTCCTGTGATCTAGAAGGACATTTATCCTCCAGAGTATTGACTGGTTGAAGATATATTTCTATGCATCTACTGTAAGAAAGACTGTGGGGAGGGATGGGGCAGACAGAAGATCAGAGCTAAATGAGCACATATCACGGTCCAACTACAACTGCTGTTGAGTTCCATGAAGAAAAACAACCAGTGCTAGGAGAGCTGAGACGGAGGAGGCTTGGCCTGCTGAAGAAAAGGCTCCTGAATGGAGAGCTAAGTCGAATAAGAGGAAGGAAGAAGGTGGGGAAGGTGGGAGGAGGAAGAGGGGAGAAAGGAATCAGAGGAGGCAGATGGCTCTCCAGGAAGAGAAAATGGTGGAGGAAGATGGCGTCTATGTCAAGTCAGAGGGAGAGGAGGAAGAGGCCAGAGCTGGAGCCCAGAAAGAAAGACTGAGCCGGTGTGAAGCTCACTGTGGTGGATGAGGATTGGAGTGGGGCTCACTGGCACGGGAGAAACACATGTCTACTGAGCTCGGCAGCAATGGGAAGCAACAGGAGGCCATGGAGCAGAGCTGGCTGGGGGGACAAGATCAGCTCTGTGACTGCAGGAAGACAGCTGGGTCTAGGCCTTAAACAACTGGCACTCGGTCACCCTGCTCAAGTGCTCCCTGGAATCTGTGAAAAGATCGTTATACCAATGAAAGACAGAGCATGAATATTCCTGAGTTTGTTCTCTGTTGTGGGACCTTCTGAAGGTGAGTAGCTCCAGGAGCAGAGAAATAATTAGTTCCACACCCAAGTGGTATAGGGCTCTTGATCCGGCCCAAGTGGCCAAATTCCCCAAGACCATCAGGGCCTGTGCTGCGCCGGTGCTCAGGACAGCCTTGGCCTTTCCCATGACGGAAACAACACACAAGAGACCAGTGGGAGTGATAAAACCTGTGCTCATTGATTTCATGAAAGATGGAATTTCAATATAAACTCCCAAAATGTCAAAGGTCTATTTTAAATTTCCGGACAATTACAAGTGAGTCAAAATGCTGCCTTTTAACAGCTGTATCTGCCTGGGGGGTGGGGACGACAGACTTTTCCTCTTTTTATGTTTCGTATCTAAGTAACAAGTCAGCAAACACTGGTATTTACTCTGGTGTTAATAAAAGTAAATTACTGTGTGGTTTGGGGTCATTGGGGTAAAACTCATGCTTTTTTTAGTTTATGTTACATACAAAAGTTCAAAATTCCAGGATGCATCCAGCAGCAGTTGATGGCTTACGTATGTTTTTCTATGTGATTCAAAGCATTTTTCTCTTTATGTTTGAATTACTTTTGCTTTGCTATTCCAAATGTCTCAATATTCCTGTGGGATTCCGTTTCTCACTCTATCACTTGGCCTTCGTGATAGTAAAACTTTTTTCTTCTTGAGACATCCCCTGGATTATCATCAATGTGAGGAGGTTAGTCAAACTTATGAGGTCAGGGAACTTCCATCTCATATTGTAAGACACCGACACAGCCTTTATTTTTTCCAAGAAAGATGGAATCTAATTAATCCTTTTTCTAGTGGCCTTTTTACTTCCTAAAGGATACAAGTCAACTGAGACCATCACAAATAACTTGAAAAGAACATTTTAGGAGCTCGTGTACAGATGCCAAGCACACTGGCTCCCCCCCGAATCCATCCCGTTCCCACACCAGATGTTGGGCTGCAGACACTCGGAGTTCAGCATTCCAGTTAGTCTTTCCATCACCACATGCGCCAGCCCAAGGTTCCCTTCATAATTATTTATCACACAAAGAGAACTTCGCAGACCTGAAGCAGCAGCTCCTTCAGTAACACTGGCCAAAATACGAAATATGTTGCTGTGCTGCAAGCTGTCCAAAAACATGCTACTGATTTAGACTGTCCTCGGATCCATCCATCACAGTCTAGACCCTGATGAAGGGCCGTGGGATGCACATACTCATTTCATTAGGACCGTACTTGAGCCTCTCTCCTTTATGCTTTTAAACTAAGGTAATCATTTCCATGCAGAGCAAAAGGACAACACCTGAAGGGGAAATGCCACTCAGGCGAGTGTTTTGCTGACGGCCTTTACAACTCTAAGTCCTCAACTTTTTTTTTTTTTTAATCCAGATTAGGTTGAAGGCTTTTTAGCTTAAGAAATTGCCAAAGCTTTCAAGAACCTAATAGAAATCAGGTTCTGGCCCTCAAAGCAATCTCAGCAAGCTCTACTCTGCTTTCTATCATTTTTGTGGAAAGTGCATCACAGATGTTCTAAGGAAGTATCAGAAAACTGTGATTGCACTCTCTTGCTCTGATGATTCGAAGCCAAAATTACACAATCATCCCTTGGTAGCAATGGATGATTGGTTCCAGGACCTCTTTAGCCACCAAAATATGTAGATACTTATTTTCCTTAGAGAGGATGGTGTGGCGTTTGCATATAAGCTATGTACATCCTCCTGAATGCTTTAAATCATCTCTAGATTACTTTTAATACCCAACACAATGGAAATCCTTGTTAGCCCTACTGTTCAGGGAATAATGACAAGATACAAAACACCTGCACTTGTTTAAAATGCAGTTTTTCCCATGAAAATGTAGTATTTCCTGTTCATAACTGAATCCCACCATGTGGAGTCACACAGACAGTGGGTCAACCATACTTCCAAATGGGACAGCAAATCCTCAGCTTCTCAAAAACCATCTCTTGGGTTCTTTTACACTTTTTGTCTTTCGTGATTAAGTAAAAGACAACTAAAGATATGCAACTCCCAACAAAACTACGCATCAAATGAAGTAAAATTTCTGTACTCATTTTAAGCTTTCAAAGAAGGATGTGCACGTGCCAGTGTGTGTCGCCAGTGTTACTAGGACCCAAATGAAAGAAACGTGGCCAGGGCCAGGGATTTAGCTCAGTGGTTACAGTGCCTGTCCTGCAAGTGCAAGGGTCCGGGTTCGATCCCCTGCAACCACATACAATTCACCCAGCAGCAATCAGCACTACATACCACAGTGCTGGGCGTGGTGGCTCACACCTGTAATCCCAGCACTCAGGAGGCAGAAGCAGGAGGATTGCTGTGATGTGAGTTTGAGGCTGAGCTCAGGGCCAGACTGAACTACAAAGCGAGACCCTGTCTCAAAAAAAAAAAAAGAAGTGTGGCCAGATCCCAGGCTTCACACTTCCAGGGTGAATTCCACTGTAACCCTCTCTTGCTCAGTTTTCTTATTTATTAGGTGGGGATGACAGCAGTACCTACTTCATAATATTCTTGTAAAGATGCAGCAAACTCTTAGGTATCTGGCAAGCATTCATGCTTACGAGAGGGGCTGGGGATCTGGTAACCACTAAATAAATGGTCACTATTACTATTTCCGCAAATCTATAAACAAACTTGATTATTACATCTTGAGCATTAAACAAATGAAAGGAAATTAGGAACAAGAGAGCCACTCAGAGATGATTAGCTTACTTAAAAGGAAAAGAAAAACAAAAGCAGTTTTCAATCAGCCAAGATGCAGCGCCTGCCACACCAAAGTCCTAAGAGAACCAAGGACAGCAGGAAACTCATTGGAGCAGGGATTTCCTTGCCTTCAGGCCTGTCATGCTGGCTCTGAACATCAGTCAACTATGCACTGAAATAAAAAGGCTTATCTGCAAAAGGAAGAGTCAAAAGGACACACCTACTCAGCCACTTACGACAGCACGCACACACACACACATACACACGGACCAAGAGAGGCCTTATGAATTGCAGAGGAGCCTGGGACTTATAAGTTGCAGGGACCAGGACTATTGCTGGCCTGGAGACACAGCAGAGGATCTTCTGATCAGTGGAGGGCTCAAATGCCACAAAAACTGGCTGTCCCCATAAGAGGAGCACTGGAGCATTACAGTGAGCATTACAGTGAGCACAGTGGAAAGAGTAACAGTTACCATTTATTTCGTGATTACTACATCCCACCCCTTCTCATAAAACACAAATGCTTCCTAAGTGCCTGTAAATGTGTTGACTCTTTACAAAAACATTAAGTGTGCTCTGTCTATTACGATATTTAACATCAGTAAATCTCAGCTTAAAAAGTATAAATAGAAAAATATCCACATATTTTTAGGGCTGGCTAGAGTTTCAAACTTCTTCAGATATAATGATCTGTTCTCCCAACATTTCTCCTCTCTTGACCTGTACTAGGAGTTGTCTCTAATCCTTTTTCTACTTCTTTATTAAACATCTCTCCAGCTGACACATGGGTTTTTGATAATTCATACCTAAAAGTCCAAATTCTCCTCTGCTCTTAGTTCTACCATCTTTGAATAGCCCCATTTCCTCTCTCCTCCCACCACTGAATCTCTCGTAATCTCCGGATGAAGCCAGCACCTCTGCTGGGACAGCAGTCCTCCTCCAAGGGGCTGGGAATGACCTTCACCCTGTCGTGGTGCACCCTGAGCACACCTGTGCTGTGGAAGTCTGCTCAGAACACATTTACATGACGGACAGACCACACCAACTTCAACTTCTGCAGGAACTTTGTCATTGGCATCTCTCTGTGAAGGTGGGAGACTCCGCCATCCCACCTCTGCCTCATCACGAACTTCCTCTGGACCCTGCAGTTTACCCTCTACTCATAGATCTTGACTCAGAAGGTTTCCTAAGAGCGGCACCCACTTCCTGTCCCCTTATATCCTGGGTACCTCTCCACACCCACTGGCTCCACTCTGCATCTCCATCAAGGTCTCAAATGGCCCTGTCCTCCTGAACTGTCACTTCTGCTTGGGTACTGATGAGCTTTGTGTAATGCGAGGCTGCATGACTGACAATTTCAGTGGAGTCACTGTCTCCAAATCTGGCATGGTTTAGATCTTAAGAGTCTACTCTGTCTGCACCAGAAGCATGAAAGAAAGTCACAAACTCTTAGTGACTTCTGGGCTACATTCCCCAAAATCCAGCCAGCACAACTAGATGACAATGTTCATATTTACATTTCCAGCCCAATCTCTATCCAGATCCAAAACTGCAACTCTCCAGATAGGTTTACCTGTGTGGCTTCCAAGGTCCTCAGACCCTCGATGCCAAAGCAAATAGTACTTTTCCTCCCAAGTCAGATGCTTTTCTTGGCTTCCTGTTTGCTGCTAAATGCACGACCGATATATTTTCCATGATGTCAACTGTCAGTATCTGTATCTTCTTTATTCATTCCCCTACACACACACACACACACACACACACACACACACACACACACACACACACACATACACACACACACACACACACACACACACACACACACACACACACACACACACACACAATTTTATGAGATTTGTTCATTTTACTTCGTTATTGTATGTACCTTTCCATTTGCACCACTCTATCAAACCCTTCAGGGATGCACCCAGACCATCCAACAAGGAGACTTCCCACAACATTGCAGACATTCTCTACCTGCACTGTCCACCCCACATATGACCACACTGAGCATTTAAAATGAAGCTACAACATCTGAGAGAGTGAGCTTTTCAACTTCTAATTTTATTTCACTCTTGTGGCCAGTGACTACCATACTGGACAGTGCTGATGCGGCCATTGACAAGTCTATCCGGGCCAGTTATTCCTCTCACAACCATTTCCTACTTCTCATGCCCCCTCTCTGCTCTAAACCACGGAGAACTTGTTTCTCAGGCTCTCCACTGTGGATGCCACTAAAACAGTCTCAGTGATGTCTCTCATTCCCTGAGAGGCCGAGAATGAAGCGGACAGGAGGAGTGGGGAGACCAGGAGCACTTCCTTCCCCGCTTTGCTCATGGTGGTGTCTCAGCAGTGGTTGTCTGGACTGAGCCCCTACCAAGCAGCCCCAGCCTCTGTCAGAACAGCTCCTCACGATCTGTGTCCTCACTCCTACAGGTAGGACTCCCTACTGTCACTAATCTATGGGATGCTTCTCTAACCCCTGCTGGACTCCTCCTCTTAACTCATTCCCTCTGTGATAGGTCCTCCATTGAAATACCTCATACGATTCTTGTTTTCCTTACTGAACAACAGATGATACAACACCTCAGCTCAATTTTTCTCTTTAATTCCAATCTAATTTACTGACAAAATTACTATCAGTAATTGTTGGCATAGGGCCAGGAATTTAGCTCAGTGGTTCCGGCACTTGTCTTGCAAGCACAAGGGCCTGGGTTCAATCCCCGGTAACCACATACAATACTGGGCATGGAGACTCACGCCCAGTAACAATCAGCACCACATACTACAGTGCCAGGCGTGGTGGCTCATGCCTGTAATCCCAGCACTCGGGAGGCAGAGGCAGGAGGATTGCTGTGATGTGAGTTTGAGGCTGAGCTCAGGGCCAGCCTGAACTACAAAGCGAGACCCTGTCTCAAAAAAATAAATAAATAAGGTCCAGGGATTTAGCTCAGTGGTTCCCGCGCCTGTCTTGCAAGTGCAAGGACCTGGGTTCGATCCCCAGTAACCACATACCTATACTGGGTGTGGAGACTCACGCCCAGCAGCAACCAGTACCACATACCACAGTGCCGGGCGTGGTGGCTCACGCCTATAATCCCAGCACTCGGGAGGCAGAGGCAGGAGGATTGCTGTGATGAGTTTGAGGCTGAGCTCAGGGCCAGCCTGAACTATAAAGCGAGACCCTGTCTCAAAAAACCTAAATAAATAAATAAATAAATAAATGTTGCCATAATTATCATCTTCATCATCAAAGTAATATGTGATATAAAAGGACCCTAGCTATCACCATTTGCACAGGGCACCTACACTAAGAATACTATTGGGAGCTTTTATATTATATCTCACTGTTCCTTATAATAACTATGGGTCAGTGTTATTATCCTAGTTATCCACCTGGGAATAGTGAGATTTACAGGGCAACTTTTGCAAGTTAAACAGCAACTCAGTGATTCAGCATTCCTCAAAAGTTCATACAAGTTCACGTAAACCCATTGTACTCAAGTGCACTATTCAAACAACCTCAGTTACTGCCCATTGTCTGAGGAAAAGCTCAACTTCCTTAGCCAGTTACTCAGACAAAATGCTCAGTAGCCCAGCTTCAGCTGGCCTGGCCTCTACTTTCTCCTTACCGAACCCAAACTGAACGACCTGCTGTTTCCTTCACATGTGTGATTAGTATTTTTCCACTCCTACTCAAGCACTAAGTGCCTCTTAAGATCTGTTCTAAACTGGGTTTGATTTCAACATAACAAATATTTATTAATTGCTTAATATCTCTAAGGCACTGTTCTCATGCCTTTTTCTGAAGTTCTACTCAATTTCTCATTCACTCCTCAACTGTCTACTTTATAGTCATTGTTATTTTAAAACTTTTACTGAATTGTAAGGTACTTGAGGGCAAAGGTGGCATTTTAAAGATTTTGTTTTTAAGTCTCCCATGAGTCCCAGGCCAGCCCACTAGAGCTTTGACCAAACTGTCTTTCTGTGAGTAAAACAAATCCTGCCAATGTTTTCAATCACCATCTCTTGGGATAATTCATTAAACAGGTAGAGAGCAGATATTTTCTTTATAGAGCAGCAGATAATTGGCAAAGTCATCTACTCCCTGCTTCTGTCTTAGTGTCTCTCTCAGCACTGCAACTTGGAGCAAGACAATGGTCGGCAGCACGCCATTTTATCATTTTAATAAAACAATCTGGATTGTTTTAAATCCAGATACAGCTCATAATAAAGCTATGTTGTCTAATTGGCTGCTTATTACAAGACATATTACTTGCAGCATCTGGGGCATTTACAGTTGTTTTTCTGTGCAGAAAATAAAATGAAAAAATTAAGTAAATGTGCATTAAAAAGTAGTACAGATTTATAAAATAACTGGGTCATCCATTTTCTCTGTTAATAAAACTATATGAATTCTAAAACAAACTTTGGCCTAAACCTAAAACATAAGCCATGTGAGAAATATAAACTGAACTTTATTTCATAAGAAAGGCTATTAAAGCTCCCACTGTTGCTGACTTACAGGTTTTATAAACTCCAGCAGACCATATCAAAGATATTGACCTAGCTGTTCCATTGACATTACGAGAATTCATGCAGACAAAAATAAATACAGTGTGTAGCTTACATCCAGAAGGTAAATAAAATTAAAAACGAAGAAATGTTAAAATTCAAATTCATCAACTGACTAAATATTTACATTAATTTCCCTAAAGGAAAAAGGGATGTCCTATGTGTGAATATCAAGTCGGGAGGATGTCTTGTTGGAAGCCAAAATCTCCTACCTTTGTAACAGGTTTGAACGGCAAATACGATTAACAAGATGCCTGGCACTACAGACTAACAGAGCAGTTACAGTTTGGAGTTTGAATGATTTGTGTTCAGAGCATTAAGTTAGGATGTGTGACTTGTTTTAAAAAAAAAAAAATCATCTGGGACATTGTATGAATCTAGATGATGATTAGGTAGACGATGCCGACCGACGGGGAATAACTGAGCTTAAGACACATCAGCAGCAGCTGACTTGAAGAAATGACAGACATCACGGGCAGGTGGCAGTGAACACGCAGGACCAAGGCAGTGACCTCACCCAGTATTCACCCTCGGCTTCCTGACCCAACCAAGTGGCATCCTTCCACCAACCCGCACTGCCACCCCCACCTCTGCACCGAGCCCAGCCACACGGCTCCTGCTCACTCCTCTCCTTTGAGGGCTAAAGGGAACACACTCAAGTGTGGTCAAACAGAATTTGCTGACAACATTGTTCGATACATTAAATAACAAATTATCCTTTTATCTAATGCCGTATTTTGAAACACTATACTTGATAGCAGCCTTTTCCTTTCCTTCATCTTGAATAGTCAGTTCTTGTTTCCTTCTAATCTGGGAAAACTGCATAGTACAGAATAAACTACACATAAATATTTACAAAAGTCAAACCTGCAGAGAGGTATGGCTGTGTCTATATTACACATGTCAATAACCCCCAACTAATGGGTCAAGAAGTATGCTTCCATTATACTGGGCTGTTTATACATATAAAGGAAGGAGCTGCAGAGCCTACGGTTGTATATATTTGTATTTCCTACACTCTCAAAGCATTTGATGTAGAAAACTGGAATCAGGTAAGGTCAAGATTTGAGCCTTTTATTTTCTCACCACTGAGCATGAGATTGCTCTTAAAACACACCTTCCATGTGTTGAAAATAGCCGAGTAATCAGATCATTTCACAAATCTCTCTAGAATGTAACTTATGTGAATGTTCGTATGCCCTGCATAGCCTGCATCTTGGCTTTATCTTTAGAAATAGCTGTGAAAGCTGCACTATCCCCAGATACTTTACATCTGATGCTCAGGGGCTGTCTGAATGCTGGACATCTCTCCTGGAGCCTCCATGGGGCTCACTGCGAGGGGTGCAGTGTCTTCTAGTACAGAACTGACAGCCAGAAGCACCTGATCCCAACTATTCAGCTGTGTTGCTCCTGGATGAGGTGCATCTTCTCTCCCTCTCTCTCTCTCTCTCTCTCTCCTCCTCTTTTTAAAAGTTCCATTTTTATTAATTTCCACTAGCTAACATACAATTTTTTTCAGAATGTAACTGAACATCTTGAAGCAATTTCTTTTTCAACTGATGAAATAAAAATTAAATTTTAGTTTAATGTAATAATATAATGATCAAAAAGAATCCCTTGGTTGTTTAATTTACTGACTCCCTTATTTACGATTCTATCCCAGCCCTTGAGGGAGTTTACATTGTAGTGAAAAATAAAAATATCAAATGTGTATGCAATTGCAAATGAGGCTGAGAGCCAAGAAGGGAGAGCAAGTCAGTTATGGAGAAAATAATAAAGAGAAGGTTGCAGGGGGGGGCGGGGTCTGATTCACACCAGGCAAGAGCAAAGGAGAGACTTCTGCAGTGCAGTAACACTTCGACTCAGATATGCAGATGGGTGATAGGATAGATGATAGGTAGACAAGGGAAAGAGAGAGAGAGAAAGAGAGAGAGAAAGGAGGAAGAGAGGGATGGAGGGAGGAAGGAAAGGAAAGAAAGAGAGAGAGAAAGGAAGGAAAGAAAGAGAGAGAGAGATTTTTCTCTAACAAAGTTGAGCAGGAATGATGATGTCAGCACTAGGTCAAGTGTGGCTTGTTCTCTGCAGCGCACAGCCCCACGTGACTACTCACCAACAGACCATAACAAGTGCATGACCCCTCTGTCCACAGCTCCACTAAATATCATCAACTAAAAAGGGCATGAACAGCTTCCTGGGACACACCAGACTCTGAAGTATTCACACAAATATTTATCGGACACCTAAAACAAAACAAGGCACGAGGATCACAAGTGCCACAGAGAGGAGTAAAACCTCTACTCAGTAGAGCTAGTTCGTCTATTAAGGTAACAGAAAAGTCCACATTAGATGGGCAGTGGTACCACTAAAAAGGGCTAAGTTAGCAGACCCTGAAAGTGTAGGAGGGAGACACATCTACTTGATGTAAAGGTTATGAAAGAGATTTGAGAATTATATGAGATCTCAAACACTTAATGAACCTTGCATTGATGACTATCCAAAAGAAATGACCTTAGATTCCCACATCATCTCATTACCAGCTCTCTGTGTCCTTTTCTCCATCACATGGACACAGTGACCTTCTGGACAGCTTCATTCACACTAATGGTAGGAACTGAGGCAGGTCCTGAGAACCATTTAGAGAACTTCAGCTTTCACAATGTCCCCAGTTTAGTCATCACATGTTGTAAAGTTTGTACCTTTGAAGATGTTCATCACTCGCTAGTCTGCCCAGAGGGCTTTTCAAGCTGGGAGTGTATGATAAGTCGATGTACCACTTCATACAAAGGGACCTGTGGGTCTACAGACAATCAAATGCTCTAAGGGGCATTGGAGCAGAGGAAAGACCCTCGGTATCTGCAGTAAAGAAATCCATGTGCCCACCAGGCCCAGGGGAGGTTCATGAAAGGAAACAAGATGAAGGCTTCAAATAAAGATGGGAAACAGTTAAAATCACCACATCTACTGTCTGATAACTTATGCAAATAAATCTTCACAACTAGGAAGTAATTTGAAAAAGAGCAGAGAAGTGGCAGGCAGTGGTTGCCATAGTGACAAATGCTTTTTTTTTCTTTGTTTTTTTTCCATTTCCTTCTATCTGGGAAGGTGGTGGGAAGTGTGGTGGAAGAGATTGAGACAGAGGACCAGCCAAGCAGGGGCAGACATAAATGTAGATACGAAGAAGAAAAGGCAAAGAATGCATCTTGAAAACTTACAAGGAGGAAAAGAGGCAAATGAACTTTAAAAAAAAAAAACCTCTAAACCAGCAGACTTACCACAAAAAGTTTATAAAAATGTAAAAGGATAGGCAGGGAGGAACTTAACTGAAGAGATGAAATTTTGCAGAGTGAAAAGGAAGAAGAAAAGTGAACAACGCAGTAATTGGGCAGCGCAGGCCAAAATCTCAACTATAAGAAAGAAAAAACATCAAGGCACTATTTGGAGCTAAGAAATGCAGATCTGTGAATCGCAAAGCTTTATCATTCTTCCAAACTTAAAAATGCTTCCACTGTCATCTGTCGGATTTGAGATGGAGTTGAATGTGAAAGAGCAGGCACAACTGACCCATCCTTAAATATTCCAGAGCCAACCCAAAAGCAAGAAAAAATTCTCAGGAGCTGGAAATGGAATAGGATGGAGATGGGGAGAGTCTTGAGTTTTCTTTTGATGACAAAAACCAATTTTCAATTTATTACCTTGTATGGGGTGTTTCTTATTTGTTCTATGTAATATAACTCCTCATTTTCAGTCATCTACATTTCTAAAGACCGCCAGAAGGAAAAGAAGACTTCAGTAGTAATGAATCTATTTGAGATAAGCTTTTTTTTTTTTTTTTTAGTGTCTACATTTCCTCTGTGTGAAGCTACTCACACAGAGAAAACCATGAAGATTAGAACCCAGGCTATCCTCATAGAGGATAATTTTAGGCTGATCATATATCTAAATATCCCCAAAGTATACAGAAATACTCCTTATAGGGCCAGGGATTTAGCTCAGTGCTTCCGGCGCCTGTCTTGCAAGTGCAAGGACCAGGGTTCGATCCCCAGTAACCACATACAATACTGGGCGTGGAGACTCACGCCCACCAGCAACCAGTACCACATACCACAGTGCCGGGCGTGGTGGCTCACACCTGTAATCCCAGCACTCGGGAGGCAGAGGCAGGAGGATTGCTGTGATGTGAGTTTGAGGCTGAGTTCAGGGCCAGCCTGAACTACAAAGTGAAACCCTGTCTCAAAAAATAAAAAACAAAAAAAGAGAAATACACCTTACAATCTTTACACTGCAAAATTAAATATACCATTTTACTTCCACTGCCCATTTAGCAGTTTTACTCCACCAATACTTAGGTAGCGCCAACCGCCTTCTGGACTTTCCACTCCACCCTGTTGCCTTCCTAATTTCCCTAACACAGTTGGACTGTATTTTCCCAGTTTTGATGCTATTTTTCACATAGTTCTAAGCAACTCAGATAAGATCTAATTGACAAAATAGGTACACATCAGTGAGAAATAAAAAGAGAAATCTATCTGGTTCATAATGAGAAAGATTCAATTCTATCTAAAATATCTATGTATATATTTAGTAAAATAAAATATAAATTCAATTTATACCATTGACTGAGTTGAACTTTGCCTCCCCTTATGATTCATATGTAAAAGTCCTTCCCCCACACCTCAGAATGTGCCCTTACTTGAAAATAGGGTCTGTACAGGTGTAATGGATTGAGTTACACGTGAGGTCATACAGGAGTAGAGTAGGTCTCTAATCCAACGGCTGGTAATCTTACAAAAGAGGAAATCTTGGTCACAGGCACACATATGAAGGAGATTACCATGTGAACATGAAGACGGCCAAGGGAGAGGCCTAGTCCATGTCTTCCCCTTACAGTAGCCCTCTGGACAGACCCACTTTGCCGGCCTCCCGAGTGTGGACTTCAAGCCTCCAGAAAGGTGAGATCATAAGTCTTGTCTGTTACATATATATGTATATATACTTAAGCACTGTGTGTGAGGCACTTCATTACCACAGTTCTAGTAAACTAATCTAATCAGTGTCTCAATAGATAAGCTTACTGTTCAAATTTGCTCAAACCTGAGATTCAAACTACCCCACAAACTGGTTACAACTTTTTTTTTAATAAATTATAACTAAAAAAAAAAATGGTATCAGCATGCCCCAAATCTGCCCTCAGCAGACATTTGAACGAGTAAAGATTCATGGGCAAAGGAAGATACTCTTCACAGCACTGTTTATAATATGAAAAAGAAGGAATGAAAGAAAATGGGAGCAGTCCATAAATCCAGCCCCTGCAGTCTGGCATGAGATACACAGAGATGAAGCTACTGAGAGCTGTGATCATGAGGTCTGGGCTGTTAAGGGAAAGGGAGGTAGGAACACCTCACTCAGCTTGGAGGAGGAGGAAGACTACTAGAGGAGGGAAACTTGGCATGAAGCAGAGGGTGGCCAGAGAGGAAGGAAGAAAAGTGTCTCAGCCAGGATGTGCTGGGGGCATCGTGAAGGGGACCCGGCACCCAGGAACACTGCCCCAGCCCCACAGGAGGAGTGAGGAGCGGGCTGGGCGAGTGGAGGGCCAGAGAGCCAGGCGGCCACGGAGCCCTGACCACATCAGCGGCACACACTGAAACAAAAGCCATTGACCTGGCAAAGCAGCTGGATATTGGGCCATGTGCCGGGGCATGTGAGGAAAATGTGCTTTTCTACCAAGAACTGGACTCATTAGTGTACACTGGATAATGTAATTCTGTATCAACATAGTGATGTGATTTACAACTGTATTTCTAGGTACGTAAATTGGTGATACATACTCAAAAACCATTTTTTAATAGAAGAGGTAAGAAATAAAAAAACAATGTGGAGAACACTACGCCAGCCAATCTCTGGAAGCCCATCTTTTCCCTGAAGCTTCTACCAAAACTGTACCATCAGCCCGAGAGAAGAAGCAGGTACAAGGCAAGGAAACTAGGTTACCACCGGGGTGATGAAAGCCCTCTCCAAATGGTTTTGCTGATGTCTGAGAAATTCTGTGAACATACTAAAAGACATGATTTGCATGCATTATCTCTCAATAAAGCTGTTATCAAAAACTAAGAAATAATGAATTGTGCCTCTGTATGCATTTCAAATGCTGCTTTTAATTCTTGGTTCATTGCAGGCCACAGACAGAACAGAAAGTGCTAAGAGCAGCATAAGAATTTCTGCGTCAAAAAGGAAGCAGACCAGCACAGGCAGCTGAATTTACAGGTGTAACATAATTTCAGAGCAAGAGACTGGAAGAGTGGAGCAGGGACCAGGCCCCTGGTGGCAGACCTCAGCTGAGCCTGGGCCATCAACCTGATCTCTGCTGTCAGAGCTGGGACTTTCGAGTCTAGCTCAACCTAAGGCCATCGCTATGGCTGGAGCTCCAGAACAAATGCAGGAAAAGTACAGCTTACTTGCATGAAAAGTATATCTTACTTGCAGGTGTGTGTGGACATTTGCATGTTTATACATATGCACACACATACAACAATAAAAAGCTCACAGAAGAGATTCCCTCCTGCCACATTTGGTGTACTCTGACACTTTTTCATCGTTTCACTTTTTTAAGCTAGTCACAACCCACCTAGCTTGATTTCATTACCCTCGTAAAGATCATAACCAACAGTTTAAAAATCACAGTTCTATAGGTAAAGAGGCAAGACAAACAGGCATTTGTCTTGTCATGTTCTTCTCTATAGTTCCATGTTTCCAGGATCAGTATTAACCCACTCAACAAGAATTTCCTCTCGGTTTAATAAAAGATCTGATGACTGACATATGTTCTGTATTATCAAAAACATATTTGAAGTGCAGATGTGCAATTCCCAACTCTATTACTTTATTTAAAAAGAATATTTGGTTTTCCTTGAAGATTCCACGAATCGCAGTCATCTAGTTTGGACTGACATCACTGCAATAATAATAAAAACAGTATTCTGCTGCCCAAGGATCGTCTTACTGACTTCCAGATACAGACAAGGGTAATCCTGTTAAAGAAGCAGGTATCAAGTTTAACCCAACTCACCCAAAGTCTCTGTAGGCTTCTATTAAAACACTTGCTCCTCCCGAAATGCAATGAATAAATTTAACCTTCCAATCTGTTGCTGACCCACATCCAAATCTTTGCTCAGAATCACACACATATGTGCGCACAAAGCCATTCTTCCTCTCGCTGCCTCAATAACTCTGCTGCTGAGGCCACTTTGCAAATTGAAGGAAACTTGGAAAGATCAAGAAAACCATCAGGGAAATTTTCATTTGCTTCTATATAAAGTATTAGAAGTTGGACTGATATATAGGCTGGTACTCATTCAATCATAAACAGATGGTCTTTTCCTTTAAATTCCTGCTAATCATCCAAGGGCTCATGTGTTGCCTTCCAACTACTCAACATATCTCTCCATTTGTTGACCATTGCAAAAAGACCAGAGGGTGTACACGGCATTATCTCATCAACCAGTGTGAAAATAAAGCGACCAGCATTTAAAACCCACTTCATTCTAGTGATTCCTATGCTGGCCTCTGAATGCTGACGTCTAAGTGTTATGGTCCCCTAGTGATGTACGTTTGCAAATCTCTTTGGATGATCTTCCCCACTCCACTGGCTGGAGATCTAGTCTTTCATCTATATTAACAAAGGCTATTGTGCAGCCAGAACAGGAATGCAAGTCGAAGTCCTCTCTACCTGCAGCACTGACCCTTACTCCGGCCATCTGCATTTGTGCTTCCAATAAGCAAAGACCAGCAGAATGGAGACTCGCCTCCCCCCAGCCATGCTCCAACTGAGGCAGCAGTTGAGAATTAATTTTGAAATTATTGAGAATTATTTTGAAAACAGATGGGCAGCTAGGTACCTTCAAACTCTTCAACAAGAAAAACCTGTTTAGAAGAATTACTCAGTGTACTGAGGCCTTAAAACATATCCTTTGAGAGAATCTTCATTCCAGTTTATTTCAATTTCTAAATTTTCCACAATGGCAATTCTGTAGGAATTCATTCATAGAGGCAAACAAAACCCACTTTAAGTTGATATATATTTATCTTAGCCACAAAGAGCCAAAAGTCTCCAAAGAGAGCATTTACTCCACTGAAGCATTCTGGGAATGCATCCGGGCAGAGAAAGATACTGCCAAGACCAACAGATAACAAAACAAGATAGAAAGGTCAGTAGCTACCCCCTACCCCAGAATGCACAGAAACTCTAATCTCAGGTCATCGGTGCAAAATTAATTTCCATTTTTAGTCTAAATAAATTCTACTTGAAAGTATCATGGAAAGACACAGGTCAGTTGGCAAAAAAAAAAAATAATAATAATAATAAATTGGAAACCTTCACATACTTTTATGCTTTTCTTGAATATCTAATTGAGGAACTAATTGCAATAATACACTTTTGCTGTTGTTCTTTAAAATAGAAATGGTGCTTCAGCTACAGTTTTTACTGCCAAAAAAAATTTGAGGACAAAAATTCCACAGGTGCCTGTGATCCTTCCTGCTTTATGGATATATTAGAAAGGATCCCATTTCAGAAGCCTGCTATTACTTTGCCTAAATAGCACCTGGGATCTCACACTGGCACAAGTCCATCTTTCACAGGCAATCAATCAACTGATCACCAATAAGAGGCTGAAGACACAAAAGACACAAGTTTAATAGAGAAAGAAAAGAATACTGCAAGTCTTCTTCATCCATACGTGCAAAAGCACACAGTAACCACTCAGCCAGACACGGAGCTGGAAGATGTTGGCAACACTGTAATTAAATGACCCAGCTCCTTAACCTCAGTCTCATGGCCTGGTCATCCCAGACACAGTGGATGGCCAAATTTCAGTAAAATGTAGCCCACAGCAGATTCTTTTAAAAACAAAAGCCCTAACTGCTAAAGAAGAAGAGACTGTCATAAGAGATACTCAAATCCCTAGTGTTAGGCAAGACTGAAAATCTCTTTTGTGAGATGGCCAGTGAGGGGGACAATGAGGCCTCTTGGGACATCTTTTCTTTGGGCTGATGGAACTTGTGTTGTACTTGGCGAGGGTTGATGGTGTTAGCTCTTCTGCTCCCAGGGTTCCTTGGAGAGGAAGGCTGCTGTGATGCTTCGACCACCCTAATGAGAGGTAGGGATTGCCAGGCAAAGACACCACTATGTTGGGCAACGTGGAGGCACCATGACCTCATCTGTAGCTAGACTGACACCAACCAAGCAGTTCAGGTCCCGTGACTTTTTCAAGTTCATGTGTTAATATTTATTTTTAAAATATTTTATATATATATTTAGCTCAGTGGTTCCAATGCCTGCCTTGCAAGTACAAGGGCCCTGGTTCGATCCCTGGTAACCACATGCAACATTGCTGGGCCTGGTGAGAGATTTAGCTCAGTGGTTCCAATGCCTGCCTTGCAAGTACAAGAGCCCTGGTTCAATTCCTGGTAACCACATACAACATTGCTGGGCATGGTGAGTCAGTCATGCCCTCCAGCAATCAGTACCACATACCACAATGCCAAGTATGGTGGCTCACGCCTATAATCCCAGCATTTGAGAAGCAGTCAGGAGGATTGCTGAGTTTGAGACTGAGTTCAGAGCAGCTGAACTACAAAGGAAGACCCTGTTTCAAAAAACAAAAAAAAAAAGAAACAACTGCAGGCTATCTCTCAGGGTGTGATGCTAAGGGTCTTGCTTTTAAAAATATCTAAAATTTTACCATCATACATTTCTCAACAAAAATCACTACAACAAACCTATATTATTTCCAATACAATAAAAAGAAAAAGCATATAGAGATAACTTTGAAAAGTCCACCAAATAGCTGCTTAGGAGTATGAAAAACAGAATTTTATGAAAGAAAAATCCCCCAAAATATAAACTCAGACCAAATGAATTCTAAATTTGGGGGACTATTCAGACTCATAGAAATGGGAAGAGCCCCCCATTTCTGGAGCCGTCTGTGGCACACATTGCAACCCTCTGCATTCCTACTGAAAATAGCCATCCAGACTAAAACCCCTTTACTGTCCACAGTTTCAGAGTCTACCGGAGTAGATGCAGCCTGTCTTGTCAACTGCAGTCCTAGTTCAACCCTATCAGCTTGCATTTCCTTGAATCTTTGCATATCTTTATGTGGGAACATCCTTGGGGACAAAGCAAGCTCAAGAGAACTGCTGAACGGCTTATTTGAGTAGTTCTCTGCCCCTGAGGACACCCCCCCTTTACATGTGTCCTTTGCATGCAGGAATCAGAGCTTCCAAAGCACCTGCTTCTGAGTTTTTCTCCTCCAAGCTGCTCCCTTGGCTCACTGTGAACATTCCATTTTATCTGGCAGAGAAGCTTTCCCCCACCAGGTGTACCTCTGATATTTTCAAACAAGAGTTTAGACATTGCTTACAAATACTGTAGATTAACAGATCTTCATTTCTCCCAGGAAATGAGGCTTTTGGATCACATGGGAAGGTTTAAAAAAATACAGCTGTCCCAGCTTCCTGGAATCTGGAAAGCTTTACAACATGAAAGAAGCATGGTTTCATTGGATAATGACCCATCTGCAATAAGAGTAAAGTCCATACTAGTATTAAATGTATTTATCCATGGATCCATCTGCATTTTCCTTGATTTGCTTTAAACTATAATCAAGTGCTGTTATTTAATTCAGCATAGATTCAGGAAAAGCAATTTCGAGTCTCAAAGGTGGTCTGAATTCACTATGCTGATCATGTTTGATGTGCTCCTCGGAGCAGAAAGAAGAAAAACTTCCTCTATGATTTTTTTTTCCACTTTACATCAGAACATGAAACACAAAGCTTTTATGAGGAACTCACTGCCTACAAGTGAGATTGTTTCATGCTAGCCAGTGTTTCCATTTAAACAGAACTCTTAACTAAACACACATGAAAAGTGATAGGACCCTTCTTTTGATAAAAATCTAGCATCAAACATTTGCAGGCAAAGCTTAAGTCCCTTCCTGAATTGCTAAACAAACAAACAAACAAAAAGAATCAGAGAATGCATTTGTATGTTTCCTTTCCATTTACATAGTGATTCTTTTCTTCAAATTAAAAATCTTAGTTTTCTGGCAATTATTGTTTATCCCGTTTAAATGACTGACATATAATAATGTAATTACATGTGACAAGTGGAGGGAGGAGGGGTAGAAGTCGTGCTGCTTAAATGATTAAAACTCAATCTGTAATTATCTCCATTCTGCATCACCACAACACGTGGGCTTTTCTGAATGGCTGTATCTGGATTTCTGGTGTTCAGAGTCTCTTTGGGAACACAGTCAACTAAAATGAGTCAGAGGAAGTTTGGAAAATACAGTGGGCCCTCAAGTTACAACCGGCCTGACATATGAACAATTTAGCTTATGACTGGAATTTTAATTTTAACTTACAACCAAAGTCTTGAGTTATAACTCAAATGCCGGGTGACCTGTGCTTCCAGATGGTGTCAGAGAGATTTAACCCTTACAGGGTTCTGCAAGGAACATTACACCATCCTCTCCTGTGTGGAGAAAAATGAGAAATCCTGGGCCAGTGTCTCTCTAAGGACAGTAAGATCTGCTCATATACAGCAGAAACACTTTGAAGGCAACTGACCAACTTGAATTACAGCCACGCCTTGAGAACGATTTGAGTTCATGAGTCAAGGGCCCACGTTACAGGTGATCTGAACCACAGTGATGACCCGCACAAAGAATTTCCCTCCTGTCCTTGAAATCAGCTAGTCAGTTATCTGTTTGGTAACACCCTCGATTTCTTTCTTCACTCATTTGCTCCACAAATGCCCGTTACAGCCATGTGCGTGCCAGACACTGCGCTACACATGGAAGCGAAAGTGAGCAAAAATAGTCACTGACGATGAAGCCTCAAACATATGTCTTTTCTAAGATTTTTTTTTTGGCAGATGATTCTAACCCACTGTCTTATTTTACTTTAAAATTAATGTCTAACAAAACAAGTTTAAATATCACATTGTTTCTCTTGTGTGAGAAATCTGAAATATAAATAAGGAACAAAATAGTGGATAGATATTAGCAAGTAGGAAGACCTTTTTCAAATGGGAAAGGGATATAAAAGATGGAAGGATGGAAGAGAAAAGGAAAAGAAACATAAAGAAAAAAAGAAAGGGGAAAAAAAGAAAATAAAGCTTTTGCAAGGGAAGAGGAGAAGATGGGTTAGATATAGGAAGGGAACAAGAAGGAGGCAAAAAAAATTAAGCGATGTTATGTATATGTACAAATTCCCCAAGATGGATGTGTGCATTATGTACTGCAAATAGGTACGAGGAAAAAATGAAAGCAATGTCTGAGATAAGGAATCACATCTCTTGTTTCGTATGTGGTCTTTGTGTTCCCAACAACCCAAAAGTTTATAGAGTGACAAAAAAGCAAAACTACTTCATTATAATTCAAATGATTTTGCAGCTACACCCCCAATAAACTTATAAGCTAATTTACACTATTATTAATTCATATCATTGAACTAGTTTATAGTAGCAATGTGGATATTTAATATTCATTTTTAAGGACTTTCATCTTGAGGAAATCAAAATAAAACCCAAGAAAAAAAGAAACTACTGCATACAACTTTATGGTCCAAGCCTAAATGAAATAGCACTATTTGTAAATCAGGACTACACACCATTTAGAAATGCATTTCTTAAATATTTGGGATCCTGTTTCTAATTTGTTTTCCAGATTTCATGCATATTTTAGATGTTGACAGTGAGGAGGAAGAAAAATTCCAAATATTTAATACAAATTCCCCCTCCCACCTTCATTTTCCCTCATATTAAAACCGAGGCACAATAATGTCTTTACCAAATTGGAGAAGAAAAGTAAGAAAAAAGATTTGAGAGAGAAGGAAAGTGCCATAAATTTTTCAGTTTTTCTTTACAGAAACTCAAAAACGAGAATGATAATGAGCAAAATAAACTAGAAAGATACCAATGATTTTTTTCATTGTACTCATGAGATCTTAAGGTATCACTAAGACTTTTATTACAGGAGATGTTCAGTTTTCATTTTTCATTAAAAGAGAAGCAAGTTTCATTTGCCTCTGATTTCTATATGACTGTAGGTATGCGTTTCTATGTCTCCTCCAGGCAATTAATTCTCATTCAAAAGAACAGCTGCATGAAGAATCCTCAGCAGTCCTTTCAAGATGCCTATCCCTTTCCAAAGCTATCATTCACACCATACCTGTAGTGTCAAAAAAACATGACCTCTACATCACACAGGAGAAGGAAAACCTAGTATGAACAGTAAGAATGAAGAGAGATCTATAAACAACCGACTCAAGAGTCAAGTACTTGAAACTTTTCTGCTGCATTGCCATATTCAGCGTCTCTATGACGGGTTTTGAGAACATCTTCAGTTTCTTTTATCCCAGTAATTTCTTTTAAATACCACAGAATGGGGTCTCCCCCACACCATCGAAAAACAGTGGTGTTCTTTATTCTGTAGAACCTCAAATTCCGGGAGCGATTATCTATGCTGTCTTAGGCAGAGACCTGAAGTGGTACCACACTGTGCCATTTCACCAGTTCTGGCTCACATGACAAAGTATTCTGCTAAGTACAGCCAGTTTTCACACTTCTGCCTAACAGGCTTTATTCCTGCAGGAAGTATCAAAGTGAGAAATGTTTCAGCAGGATGCAGTTTCCCCATAGAAACACGGTTCTCATTAGATACTAGCTTTACTGTAAATGCCCTGCTTAGTCACCTATAAAGGATAGAATGAAGCATTAAACAATATGTTTAGCATTATTAATTAGTACTGTAGTGTGGCTGTGTCCCTTGGAATTTGTGCATTGGAAACTTAATCCCCAAACTGATATGTCAATGGTACTTGGAGGTAGAGCCTTCAGGAAATAATTTAGGTGGATGAGGTCATCAGGATGGACTTCCATGATGGCACTGATGGCATCTATAAGATGAGGAAGAGACTCCAGCCAACACGCCTACTCTGCCCTACCACACGATGCACCTTCGATTATATTGCACACCAAGAAACCCTCGACAGATACCCAGCTGATGACAAACACCCACCTGAATTTTCAGCCTCCACATCCACGAGCCAAATACGCTTCTCTCCCGGATAAATTACCCAGTCTAAGGTAGTTTGTTGGAGCAACAGAAAATGGATTAAGACAATTAGAGAGGGCAAACTCATCAAATTAATACTAAAGTTCACTTATCTTTCCAAAGATCTTCTTCTTCCTCTCCTCCTGCAGCAAACTACAAAGTACAGGAACATTTCTTAAATCATTAAACAACCCGTACAGTGCCAGAGCCTACAGTAGCCCCTCAATAAGTAAACTGAACAAATTACCAACCAAATGAATAAGGATGTCTGGTGAAACCAATCCAGGGAGAGGTGTGTTAGTGTCCTCCTATGGAGCACATAAATTTTGGTACAGGTAGTAGAGACAGGTAGAGACCACCTGGTAGCTTTCTTGCACGGGAGGCTATAATATGCTCCAGTCTAACTTGAAAGCAAAAGGCAGCATGAGCTGCTGGAATTCAAGCTTGTTCTGGCGAGAAGAAGGAAACTAAACCATCTGTCAGCTGGAGGGTATATTGTTCACATACTCGGTTCCTAGCTCCCAACTTTACTCTCAATCTTTCTGTTTATTCAAAGAAGACTTGCATTTTCCAGATCATTCCTGTACCTTACACTGAAACAGAACTACTCAAAGCCTGATCTGTGAGTTGGTCATAAGACTTTGGGACATCGTAAGTTACAAAGGATGAGAAAAGAATTAGAAACTTGCAGCAGTGTGAACAATGCCATTATGACCAAACATGTGATCTGCTTGACACACTCCATAGGTTAAACTTGCCAAGCAGGATGTGAATCAGTTTAGGTGTAGGTCAAATGGCCTGGCTGAGTTGCAAGGGATGTCCGTAGCAGACTAACCACAACCAGCCATCCCTGTATTCAATGGACTGGAAATGCAAAAAGCGAGACCAAAACCAAAAAAATTTAGTCTTTCCCACATGGAGTCAGACAGATCCCAGTCTGAAACCCTGCTCTGCCATTTGACTTATGTGAACTGGGTGAGTTCTGTAACCACTCTGACCCTCCAGCCCCTCCTCTGAGGAGGTACTGACGAAGAAGGCTGCGTACGTTACATAAGCAGCATCTCTGCACGTCATAAATGGGCAAGTTCAATATTTGCACAACCCAAGCATTAATGACACACTTTAAGAAACTTTGGATAGTGAAAAATTATGTCTGCTCAAAGCACAAGTTATCCCACCAAAAAGTAGAGAGCATCTATCACCTTCTCACCCTCCAGGTACAAGACATATGGGCAACAAATTCAACACACACTGAACTGGATGTGGCTTTGATGATATTGCGGTCACCATAACATCCAGATTTAACCATGTATGATGACTCCCTCTTGGCTGTTGTGAAAGCAGAAAATTTTCAACTTCATCCAACACCAGCTAAAGACCCCAAGATAGCCATCCCAGGCTGCTGTTAATGACTTACAGTCATAAATATGCATGGTGTCCAGGAGAACAAGAGGGAGACATTTGAATTTATGTGGAAACACATGGGTAAATGCTGAGGGCTATTCTGGTCACTGTTAAAAAAAAAAAAAGTAGTCTTTTCTCATGACTGTGAAGTCACCTGTGAAACACTGCAAACACAGGATCTGCAAGAGCAGATAGCAGCTACCAGTTCTCTTTTGATCCTTTCTCTGCTATTTTTGCCTGTGAAAGTGTCCTTTAATTCTTTCCGCACATGATTTAAGTTAATTCCATTACCGAATTTCCTTTCTATTTGTTCTGAATGCCAACTACGGGGAAGCCTAACAATATGTCAGGGATGCTCCCGCACTGGTTCTGAAATGTTTTCACCTCAATCGGCAGGACAATCAGCAGCAGTCCTCAAAGGGCCGCAGCCTGAAAACAGGAAAGCCCTGTCATGCCGGGGCTGATTTATACCATCAGTCATCAAACTCCGCTCCGGCTCCTTGCACACTTCTGGCTCCTGTTTCACTAGTGGGGCGAGGGGTCACCTGGGTCACAGAGGACCTTACAAGGTTTCTGGGGAGAAGAATAGATTTTCTGTGCTCCACCCTTACAAAAGGGAGCTGATCAGCATTGCTGTCTAGACATGCAAAGATATTTTTCACTGGGCACAAACAGGTTTGTTTTTTTTTAAGTGAGAAAAGGATTTACTTTTATTTTAAAGCTCTCACAAAGTTACTGTGGTCCTTCTGAAAGTCTCTCTTAGGAGAGGACTTTGAGTCAGCTACATTCAGAAAGAGCAAAGAGCAGGAGGACACGGGCCCAAGCTCTTCAATAGTGTGAGACACGTGACCCAGGAGCTCCGACAGTGGCTTTCATTTTTAGATTAAATGAGTCACCTCTCAGACAGGCCTGCAGAAGACATGCTGGAAATCATGGATTTGTACCTAATTCTCCACTTTCTGATACATGTTCTCAGTGGATTTTTTCTTCCCGCTGCCTCTACCCTTCCAATAAAGCCCAGACACAGATGAATCCTTGGTTCTCACCGTCTACAAAAACTGAAAAACCTTAGTGTCCCGGGAATATATCCAAAGCTCGTGTGCAGAAGTTTCTGAATTCCATTTCCCAAACTGACCATGTTGCTCACATAGATTGCCCTGGTACTGTTATTTTAATTATTTTCCATGGCGCCTCTACAATCCGGATGATAAAATGGAAAAGCTGTTTGGTTGGAACTTGGGCTGCAAATAGCCATGACAATGTTAGGAAAAAATCTCTCACAGTATTAACTGGCTCCCAAAGATTATTCTTAACACAAGCTGTTCCCGACATATGGACATTATTTTTGAGTGACCCAGACTCGTGAGCAGCCTCTGGGTGAGCCTGCAATCTCAATCCCCAGAGGGTCACGGTCCTGTTCTAAGTCAGAAAAGCTACCGAAGTGTTGGCGGGTTCCCCAATTGAACCAAATGTTCAGAGGTACCATCTCTACACAGAAGAAGACACATAGATAGGACAACCCTGGCGCCCCGGCATCCAGATATGGTGAGGAGACAAAAGGCTCATAACATTACTACCTCCAAAGATGGAACAAGGGATTCTGGCGTCCTAACTTACAACCCAGAATGTCTGGTTTAATGAAGTCACCAAGTTTAAAGAAATTTTTCTTATGGCTCTATAAACTTTATTAAAACTGAACTTTGTTTTAAAAATGACAAATGAATTGAAAACTACGCACCTCATTAAATATACAGCAAATATGCTATACTGGTTGTTTCTTTTTTTTTTTTTAGTTTTTTTTTTTTTGAAACAGGGTCTCACTTTGTAGTTCAGGCTGGTCCTAAGCTCAGCCTCAAACTCACATCACAGCAATCCTCCTGCCTCTGCCTCCCGAGGGCTGGGATTACAGGCGTGTGACAGCACGCCCAGCACTGTGGTATGTGGTACTGGTTGCTGCTGGGGTGAGTCTCCACGCCCAGTATTGTATGTGGTTACCGAGGATCAAACCCAGGTCCTTGCGCTTGCAAGACAGGCGCCGGAACCACCAAGCCAAATCCCTGGCCCCTATACTGGTTGTTTCTTAAGCAGTCAATTAAAATCTTCAAAATAAGGATGAGTAGATAATGTAAGTTATATAGGAGCACTTATTTTCATACTAGTTCAAGAAAGCATCTTGTCAGTAAAGTTGCTACAATGTGTGCTTTGGAAACAGGGTTTCTAAGTCTCTCAAAGCTTCCCTGTACATAGACAAGGACTGATGTATTGGCTAGAAGATTTACCTCTTGCATGCTGTCCCTAGAGAGGGTCTGACTCTAATCCAAGCTCAATCATTAACCATGTGATCTGGGCAAAGTTACTGAACTTCACTCCTTACTCTTCAATGTTCATATTCATGAAAAGGCGAGATAATATCTCACTAGGAGAATGAAGGGGAGAGACTAAAGCAAACTCTAGCATTTCTCTGGGCTGAGATAAGCAAAGAAACTGTAGCCTCAAGTGTGACTTTCTACCTGAGTTTCGCTTGGGATAAAAAGATGTGTTAATTTCATCATGGTGCCATAACAACTTATCCCTTTATGTTTGGTGAGTTAAAATAATAGATTCATCCTGCGACAGTTCTGGAGGTCAGACGTCCAATGTCCAGATGTTGGCAATGCCATGCTCCTTCTGGCAGCATCAGGCGAGCTTTCCTCTCCTCTTCCAACTGCTAGAAGCTGCCCGCATTCCCGAGCTCATGACTCCTCTTCTACCACTCCTGCACGGAGTTCTATCCAACAGCTCTCTTTGGCTTCTGATATACCATCTCCCTCCTATAAAGACCCCAGTGATTACGTTGAGCCACTCAGATAATCCAGAATCATCTCCCCATCTCAAAATCCATGGCTTAATCATCACAGTCAGAGGGTTCAAGGACTGGGGAGTGCACGTGCATAGGAGTCAACACGTAGGTTACCAGATGTGGGGAGACCTGACTGTAGACGTGTCTGGCAAATATTTAGTCTGATACAATAAATTAAACAGTTTCTTCCGATGCAGTCTGTTTAGGCACCGTGCTCAGTTACTCAGATTTCCTGTCTTCCTCCTGCTCATCCTCAAGATAGCAGCAGATGTGTGAGGAGAGGGGAGCGAGTCTCCATTACAGCACAGACACGGCAAGCGGAGATCACAAGCCAGGCGGAGACCTCTGGATTCCGACCGCTCGCTGGGCTAAACTGACTGCGCCAGCCTGGTGAGCACGAAGTGAGATGCACGGGGTCTCCAACCCTGGACATTCCACAGGCACCGGCCGCTGTGTCCCCAGCTGGTGCCAGGGCCACAGGGTGCCACAGAGAGCTCAGGGTCTCCTCCCTCACCCAGCTCCTGGCCTAGCCCCATTTGCTTCTTAACTCACCATCTCTGAGTAACAAAAGAACATCGGGCTCCTTCTGCCACACAGAGCAGCCAAGACAGCTACAAATGTATCTATCTACCTACCCAAGGGAAGCTTTCTTCCCTTGACCATTTGCCACTGTACCCAGCACCTTCCCTTGTGGGCATATGCCACTCCGCGTCATCCAAAGGTAGCATCTCTTGCCCTAGACTTGAATCTAGGTGACTCTGGGACTTCCTTTGACCAACAGAACATGGCAGAAACAAGCGCAATAGCACCCACGCTTAGCTTTCTGAGGACCGGCAGCTCGTTTTTTCTTGGAACCCAGCTGCCTGGAGAAGCATAACTATTGGAAAACCATGTTTTCAAGAAGACAAACTAACAAAATAAGGAGGCCAGAAGGAGAACCCCTGAGGTACCAGACACAGGCAGGAAGACTGCTGGTACCTTCCAGCCCAGCCTGACATCATCTTAATCCAATTAATTTAAAAGTCATGGAATTGTTTCTTAAGAAACAATATATTGTTACTATTTGGAGCTAGAAAGTTTAGAATGATTTCTGACACTGTAATAAGTGGCTCAAGCAAGGAGAACAATATTTTTTAAAAAACTCTGTGTCCCCTCAAAAATCTGATCACACAACAGTAGGGCATACACAAAATGATCAAAATGTAGTAAGCAGCCATGTCCCCAGAATGCTCACTCATTTGCAAGGATTTTGTGGTGCTTTGTTTTGTAACTAAATGCACTCACTCATTTAATTCATCTGTAGCCAAAGAACTGCTCACACTACTTTTTTCCCCACCGCAATTAGCATGCAGAGATTTCCTTCAAGGTTAAGGGAATGTGATATGCAAAGTCACTAGACCACTGTCCCGAATAACAAACCAAAGTCTTTTGACATCAGTGAGAAAATTCCTCAAGAATGCAAAGAACATAATACCAATTGTGAAGTGTGAAATTCCGGGGTATTAACCCTTTGAGAGATGCTGTCTTGTTCAGTTTTATTTTTAGTTGATCAAAAGGACCATGAAACTAGATTGGAGCATCATGCACCAGACTCTCCTGACTAGATGGAAAAGAAAATTATAATGGGAACCTGAGCCTTTCAAAATCACCCATGTGTTTGGTATTTTAGCAACCAAGTTTTAAGACAGGAATGATCACTATCATTTAAGAATGGTAGCCAGCCAAATAAACATCATGATTTAGTACAGAAATCCCAACCCATAGCTTTCACCCAGCCTTAGAGGTTTACCTTTGAAAATGTTTTTAAATGGAAAATTAATGGCAAATTAATTACCCAAGGGATAACATTTAAACAAAGACAAAGAACCCTACATTTACATTCTGAAGCAATTTTTTAGAAAGTTATCAGGGCAAGAAACACAAGAGAGTAATACTGACAGGGAGGTGCAGATTATCTGTTTTTCGAGTTTCTATCTTTACCATTATTTCAATTTATTAACTCATGGATACAGGTGAGAAATCACACAAACACAAAATCTGCAGTCACAGACACAGTGACACAAAGGCCAGGCTTCCAGGTCCCTAAAATTCACCGTGAAGAATCAAGAGCAGCAGCATATTTATACTTTCAAGCCACCCAGATAGGAAGTGTAGACTGCATAAAAAGCCAACAATATACCATATTATTTTTAGCCGCCACAATGAATCCTCTCAGCACTCATCAGCCAGGAATATAACCTCCCTATTTTGAACTCAAACTTGTTTGTATAATAGAACTCAGTGGAGGAAAACAAGCTATTTTAGAGTCGAATGTCCCAGATTCAAACTCCACTGTGAGCGCTGACTTAGTATGCTGCCTTGAGCACAATCCTTAAGATGCTATCCTGAATTTCTTCACCTGTCATAAGGATCACAGCTATTTTTACAGGGTTAGGGGAAGTGTCACAGTGATTTCCCACGAAAAACGAAAACTTCAGTTAGGAACCAGGCACACATCAGTTGCTGTGGAGTGGACTGTTAAAGGTCCCTTGTGCACCCCAAAGACCTATGTATTACAAGCTTGGCAACTTCAGGAGGTGTTGGGCCTTTGAGGGATGGGGCCTTGCGGGAGGTCCTCGGGCTCTGGGAGGCTCTGTAAGACCCTGGCCCCATCCTCTTCTCCTGCTCTCCCCCTTGCTCATGAGGTAAGAGGGTTCGCGTTTGCTCGACTATGCTCTGCCCCATGATGTGCCATCTCCCCACAGACCGGAGCAATGGGGCCACTAATCAGGGACTGGAAACTCCAAGACTATGAGTCAAAGTAAATCTTTTCTCTCAATGAGCTAATTATCTTAGGACAGTAATGGTAAGTTGACTGACATGCTACCTATTTTATGAGTGCTAGTGGATATTATTGAAAGTATTAGGTTTTGTTTCCTCCTTCTACATATTGACACCTATCCCCAGATTTTAATCTTTACTAAAGTAATCACCCATAAAAGAACAGATTTATCAGCTAAGAAAGAGAGGATCTGACCTAAGTGAAATCTAAGAAGATGAAGTTTGAAGAGAAATGTGACTAGCAGAGAAAACAGACACAGATCAACGTTAAGTAACATTGTTGCCCAGTTGCTAAGACGTGACAGCGACTCCAAGACAATTCAGTTTATTTTCTTTGTGATCTTTGTTTTTGGAAAGTTAGTGAAACATCAATTCAGCTACATGCCTGCCACCTCTTGGATTTGGTCCCATGCGATAAAATGTAATGAGGTTTGTGAAAGCCCAGTACTAATGGTGCTAAAGGGAATAGCTACTGGATGCCTATTCCATGTCACACTTGCTGGCATTTCACATGAGTCATATACTTCACCTGCACCAGGAGACTTTGGAATGATTCTTATGTTCTTCATTTTTCTGAGAAAGGAACTGAGATTTAAAGAGTTCCGGCAACCTGCCCAAGTCCCACAGGTAGTAAGGGGACTGTCTATGGATCCCACATGTCTGCTCTTTTGACTAGGGTAGGGGTGGCCTGTCTCGAAGCCTGGAGACCTTCCCATGAATTTTGCAGGGAAGAACAGGAAATGGATTACATAATCATTTTTCATTCCATGTCTAGACTCAAGGAAGCAACTCATAACCTACTAGCAAACAGACAAGAGGCATGGACTTGTGTACCCAGCTCAGGAAATGCAGTGGTGGAGGGCAAAGAATTAACAGTCTGAACATTCAGTTGCAGCCTCGAAGGTCAGCACCCACTTCAGACAGATGTCTCATATTTTACATGATGAACTTGCTTGTGCATTGTGTAGAACTGCTATGCTTTCCATTATGAAGCCATAATGCTGCTTTATTTCCAATTTCAGCACTGAAAGTCATATAGGAAAATACTGATTGGCTTTCAATGGAATTCTGTCTGAGTATGAAGCCAGCATATAATAAAGAAGTTATTCTCTTTAGGCACATTCAACTTTTAGACTGCTAACACATGGCAAAAACACAAAAACGGTGTGTTTCACTCATAAAGACTCAACAATAGGTCCAAAAACTATGTAAAATTAAGAAAAACCAATTTTTCTTTAGAAGATTTTAAATTTTGTTACTCAATAGCTTTTGTAACTTTTAGAAAATGGGATGACAAGGGAGACAGACATTACTAGTCTTTTTTAAATAAAGAGGTGGTTTTTAAAATCATTATTGTATTTTTGCAATCACTAAAGCTTGTACCTAAAATTTTAATTTCTCAAGGACTACAGCATGGCTGTTCATTCATCTGCATGCCAACAGCATCCACTAAAGTTGGCAGTAGATATGTAACGGGTACCAAAGATTTCCAGTTCTCCCCCTTCTGAGGACACACTAGGGCCATGGTTCCTTGCCCATGTGCTGTCTGGCATGACCTCTGATCTCTTTCATTGGTCTCTCATCAACTGGCCAACAAATGTGACAGTAACATAACCTCCGGGTCAAATCCCACAAGATGTGGGGCAGAATTCACCATGTTTCTTTGCGTTCACTTCACCATGGTAACCAACAGCATTCCAGATGGGGCAGACCCACCAAGCTGCCTCCCCAGGTGCAGTCCACGTGGAAGCCAGCCCCCAACGGATACGCAGTGGAGGCAGTGAAGAAAACCTTGCTGCTGAAGCCACTGAAATAAGAGTATCATTTGTTACTGCCCCACAGCCTTCCACATCCTAACTGATGAAAAACCCCTGAATGAAGTCTTAATAAAGGGAAATCAAGAAAAGAAATATCTGAAAAAGCAGAGATGCAACTGTCACTTTTGTTGACCTCACACCCTTCTTCCATAAATCTTTATAGGTTCAAATCAGAATGTGCTGGTTACCAAAGCCTGATACAAACATTAACATAAACAAGCTGAATAACTGTTTGAATAGAGCACCATGCTGCCAAAGGCCACTATCAGCATCACCTCTCAAAGATACTGAACCGGGCAGAGAACAGTATGTCCACATAACTTCTGCCAGAATAAGTGTGCTCCTCAGAACGAGTACCCTTTATTCAATGGCTAAACACAGCACACAGGGGGCAGAGTGCCAGAAGTAAAAAAACAAACTAAAAACCACAAAACACACAAATGGTAGCTCTGTAGAACAGGAATATCTAAAAAGCTCAAGGTGAAAAATGAGAACACCAAAGTAAACCAAAAGCATGCAGGTGGATTTTGATATAAAAAAGTAAGCTGTCAAGAGAGGAAGGGAGAATTCAGCACAGCCACGTAAGCATTCTCCCTCCACTAGAGCACACGGGAGGTTTTGCCCCTGCTGTTCATGCGCTGCGTACCACTTCCTTCCTCCTCAAGCAGCAAGATGTCAAATAACAAGGGTCTTTCACGTGCAGTGCAGAAAGGGAGAATGTCAGGAGAAAATAGAGCCAATGCCTGAGAGAAGAAAGGAAAAATACACACGTGAAGCCTGCACACGTCTGCAGACACAGCGATCAACGCTCAGCGCCTTGGCAGCCCCCACCTCGCCAGGAGCAATGCACGCTTCTTACTTGCACTCAGGAAATGACGTCAGTGCCAGGTGTGAACTCTGACATCTTTCTTCAGTCCCACCTGCAACCACAGTATGGCTTCTGCTCCCAGCAGCCCACTAAAAATAGAAGGCTGTAGTTCATGGATTTTCCAGAGTTGGAACACACATCAGAGAATACGGAGACAGCCAGTGGTTGCCTTTTACAAATAGGGAGTTAGGGCCGGGGATTTGGCTCAGTGGTTCCGGCGCCTATCTTGCAAGTGTAAGGACCCAGGTTCGATCCCCAGTTAGCCACATACCATACTGGGTGTGGAGACTCACGCCCTGCAGCAATCAGCACCACATATCACAGAGGCAGGAGGATTGCTGTGATGTGAGTTTGAGGCTGAGCTCAGGGCCAGCCTGAACTACAAAGCGAGACCCTGTCTCAAAAAACCTAAAAAAAAAAAACAAAACAAAACCAAATAGGGAGGTTAAATAGCTCACTTAAGGTCACACATCTGAATAGTTACAAGACCTTCAAACTGGCAGGTTTATTATCCATCTTTTGATCCCCACCCTGCCTGCTTTTTTGGCTACTTATGTCACCAATGATCATCTCTTTTCATTTGAAAGGAGTTCCCTCCCTTTGACTTCTTGGCACTAATCTCTTCTGAAATTTTCCCATCTCCACTTTTTAATTTGCTTACTATTTTTTGGTCACTTACTATGTACTAAGCAGTGTTCTTAAGCCCTCTGAAAACATTAACTTATTTCATCACAATAACATGGCAAAGGTACTATTACTGTCCCCACCCCTGATGTCCACATGTGGCACAGTGAGGTTAAGTGACTGCTCAAGGCCCACAGCAATTAACAGGCAGAGGACCAAACGCAAAAAGCTCATGTTCTTCATCACCTCTCCATACTCTCTAGCTTCTGCTGAATCCTCTCTCTCCCAGAAATGAGAAAGTTCACACTCCACTCCCGCCCCCTTCGGAGGTCACTTTTGAGACTCTCAGTTCCAGAACAATCTAACTATTGAGCTGTTGAGACCACCCAAGCAAACTGCTTATTTTATTCCCCAGCACACATCCTAGAGAATGTTTTTTCCTAATTACTGAGTACATGAAGGAGAGAAGGAACCAGTGAACTATTCCTCCCTTTCCCAACTGGACTTGCCATGCAGCAAGCAAACAAGGTGAGGAAACAGCCTGAGCCCCAAGGACTAGACAATGTGGTATGAGTTACAGATAAAGCAAAACTTGCTCTGAATACATCAGGAATGATTGATTGAAACCTAACTAGGGAACTCTTTTGTTTGTGCAATTGAAAGAAGGAAGGAGTCCTGTTTTGGTAAGATAACCTTATGCCTGGCTTCTGTTTTATTTTTCTTGAGTATTTTTGTAATTTGGGGTTTGCATGAGCAGGAGGGCAAAGGTCTCCTGGCAAGAGCTCCTTTGTCAAAATCCAGAAAAACAAATACTCAACAGTAACGCTTTGGAACAGGCCACAGCTGCCCTGCTTTCAAACATGTTACCTTCCACTTCTTTAAGGAAATGAGCAGACAAAGCCTTCCAGAATCCTGACCCGGAGAAGTCAGTGTATCGGACCAACTCATTTCTAGCCTCAGACAAGGAAAGAGCAGTAGGGTAGGAGGCAGGAAATGGCCAAGTGGACTGATAAAACACAAAGCTGCGCGTTCTCTTGAACCCAGGCAGAAGGCAAACAAACTCCTTCGTTTGTAAGCTCGAAGACAAAGTGATGTGGCACTTATGCACGCATAAGACATGGGCTCCATTTGACTCAGAAGAAATGAATAGTTCCTACAGGCAGACCCTACACAGTCACTGGTAGAAAGAGGACAGGGCAAGTAGAAGCAGGTGTTTTTTTAGGCACCAAGAGCACAAATGGATGTATTTTTTACTTAACCTGTAATGATTATTTTAGATGAAAAGAAAACCAACATCAGTTCCTCAATAACTGTGAACTGAAAACACAAAGGCCTAGATTTTTCCACTAATTTCAACAAGGCAGCAAAAGTTTGTTTATCAAGACCTGTCAAACTACACTCAGGAACAGGGTGGCTCTTTTAAGCAATAATGTTTCCATGCCAATCCAAAGTCGAAAGGGGAGAGCCCCCGGTAGGAAATGACAGTGCTGAGTGGGAACAAATGCAGCACAGACTGGACTGTTTGGCTGCACTCAGAGAACAATCCTTCCTCAAGCGCAGAAAGCACCGCTATGCAGAGAGCCATCAAAGGACTGAGAGACCTAAATTGCTCTCAACATATCAGATTCCCAGCATAAAATTTCCAGGCTAAAGTTACGATTCATAAATTTCACTAAAGTCTCCTATAAAATAGCTATACTATTATAAATGCCTATAACTACTATATAGAAGAATGTAGCAAAATAACTTATATTTGTGCCTAAGAATTACGTGGACTCTTACAAAAATCTTTTCACTCTCTCAGATTTCATAGTTAGCAGCCCCAGTTTTAGATCAAAACCATTCATGTGCATATAAAAGTTCTTTAAAACAGCAGCACCTCAGACATCCACCACTTAGCTGCCCGGCAACCCAAGTTCTCCGAAACAGCCATGAAAGTAGAAGTTTAAGTGTCTGGATATGTGAGCAGAATCCAAAATAGAAAAGTCTCTAACACAAAGCGTGAGGAAAAAGCAGGGTGTCAGGCAGCGCCTTCGGAGACTGGCAACTGATTGTCCAGGAAGCACCCACAGATACCCAAGACCAAAATGGATACCGTTGGTCACAAAGTGGCAGCAGAGACAGCAAGTAAGAGAAATAAAGATGGGCTACTACAGAAACAGTCTCTCAAGGGTACAGCAGGAAAATCAGAGGAGAAACCAAAACCATGGTATGAGGAATAGAGAAGAAACAGTTACGAGATCAAGACCCGCCCCAGGTATGAAGACATCAGAAGTCATTTTCTCTGTCTTAAAGTAAGGGAATTATTGGGGTGAGGGGGTTAGCTCAGTGGTTCCGGCGCCTGTCTTGCAAGCGCAAGGGCCCGGGTTCGATCCCCGGTTAACCACATAAATACTGGGCGTGGAGACTCACCCCAGCAGCAATCACCACCACATTCCACAGTGCTGGGCGTGGTGGCTCACGCCCGTCATCGGAACACTCAGAAGGCAGAGGCAGGAGGATTGCTGTGATGTGAGTTTGAGGCTGAGCTCAGGGCCAGCCTGAACCACAAAGTGAGACCCTGTCTCAAAAAAACAAATAAATAAATGAAAAATAAGGGAACTATTTTTTTGTAGCTGATTCCACACTAAAAACCTTTCCAAATGTCCAAAAGAAAAGCAGATATGCTCTTCTCAGTTGAAGAATCCACTTGTACCAGCCCGTGAACAATGTCACACCTTGGGAGCACTGATACAGGAGCAGGAGCAGGAGTAGGAGCAGGGCAGGGACTGAACCATTGGCAGCCAAGAGGAAAATCTTCAGAATGGAGAGGTGGAGCTCTTCAGGACAGGGCCCAGACACTCAGAAGCAGACCAAAGAGGAATTTTCCTCTTTCTGGACATATAAGAAGTACACATTTCCTGCAGGAAGCAGAAGATTAATAATGCCATCGACAGCTTCCTCAGCTGACCCACAGAAAGCCAGACTGTAAAAGGCAGAAGAGGCAACTACTAATAGCAGCATGAGCAAGGAGCAGTTTCAAAATGCTGCCATTTCGGGGGCCGGGGATTTAGCTCAGTGGTTCTGGCGCCTGGCACCTGTCTTGCAAGCGCAAGGGCCCAAGTTCGATCCCTGGTAACCACATAACAATACTGGGCATGGAGATTCACCCCAGCAGCAATCAGTACCACATACCACAGTGCCAGGCATGGTGGCTCACGCCTGTAATCCCAGCACTCAGGAGGCAGAGATTGTGAGATGTGAGTTTGAGGCTGAGCTCAGGGCCAGCCTGAACTGTAGCGAGACCCTGTCTCAAAAAAAACCAAAAAATGCTACCATTTCAAAATCCCAAAAGCTCTAAAAACCAAGTTTATTAATTTTATTGAAAACTTAGTGGTAAGACCTGACCAGAAGCTGTAAATTATCTTTATTTATCCACAGCAGACATTCATAAGCTTTGTCACCAAAAATATCACATACACATACACACACACACACACACACACACACACACACACACACACACACACACGTCGTGGGGATTGAACCAAGGTTTCAAACACACCAAATCAATAATGGTAGGTGGGCTCTCTACCACTGGGCTACATCTCCTCCCCCTTCAAAACTGCTTTTTAATTTTGAGATAGGGTCTCAATAAGTTGTCTAATAGAAATGTTTTTGGAGAAAATACAAACATCACATTCCAGGATATTTGGTGCATCCAGTCAAGGAGGCTGCCTGAGGCGCATCACTGATAATATTCGGTCCTACATGGCTGATGAAGATCTGTAGCTCTGTCTAGGTTTTACAGCTGCAGAGAAGGGTTTGACCTTAACGTGCCCCAATCCTCACCCCAGGCAGATACCACTGCCTTTGTGTGTCTGCAGCCACCCTGTGGCCTGCTGGGAGATTCCCTCACGTTGGCGGGGTGCTCTCAGGACTCTCCCCTGGGGGGACACACTTCCCTCCCCCACCAGGGAGCTCATGAACTGCCCAAGGGGCCACTGCCAGGGCTTCCCACCTCACAGCCCCATTCACTCCAAATCAGAGCTCCAGGGACATGCTCTCTTACTCTACGGCAGAATACTTGCGTTTAATGCAAAGCACTTTTTTTTCCCTCACTTAAAAAATTCATGTTAGCAGCCTCTTTGATCTTGTCAGTGCCGTCTTCTCCCTCCCAGACTTCATGAAATGCAAATCTTTCTGTTGATGGCTGAAGTCAAAACCAAAAGGATTTCCCCTTAGTGATAACCCTAAAAAGCCAAGTTAGAGCTTCAAGCTAGTTCATAAATTTGCTCTTTACTATGCCATGCCTTACAGAAGGTATCTGGTGCTGGGCCAGGGATTCAGCTCAGTGGTCCCGGCGCAAGTGCAAGGTCCCGGGTTGGATCCCTGGTAACCACATACAACAATGGTGGGTGTGGTGGCTCATGCCGGTAATCCCAGTACTCAGGAGGCAGTAGCAGAAGGATTGCTTTCGAGGCTGAGTTTAGGGACTGAGTTCAGCCTGAACTATAAAGAGAGACCTTGTCGCAAAAAAAAGAAACTAAAAATAAAAGAAGTTATCTGGTGTTGATTCTCCACGAGTGTCCTATAACGCTCACCTCCACAGATGTGCCCACCAGGGAGTCTCCTGCTTCACTGAGTCTCCTGCCGCAGAGTCACAGAACTCCACGTGACCACGCCCCATCCACCAGAGCTACATGGCACTCTCAGCTTCTTAACCCCAACTAAATCATAACTGTTTTCTTTTTCTGTCTTCTTTTACCTTTAAAATAATTTCTTTTCTTTTTCCTCCCACCTGGTACTGAGGATTGAACTCAGGAAGCAGCAAGCTACATCACCAGCTCTTCTTTTTTTTTTTTAATCACCAGCTCATTTTAAGTTTGAGACAAGGTCTTCTAAAATGGCCTAGGCTGGCCACAAACTTGTGATTCTCCAACCTCAGCCTCCTGAATAGCTGAGATTACAGGTATGTACCACTCTGCCTAGCTGAAACCTCTTCCTACATATGAAAAAGGAAAAAAAAAAACCAGCATTGAGCTTGGCAGAATGGCATGCACCTATAATATTAGCTACTCCAAAGACTGAGACAGAAGGGTAAGTATGAGGCCAGCCTGGGGCATTAAGGGAGATCCTGCCTCAAAATAAAAATTAAAAAGGGACATAGCTCAGTGGTAGAGTGCTTGCCTGGCACACTCAAGGTCCTGTGTTCAATCAGCACACACATAAAAAATGAGTTATGTCTCTATTTTTTAAAAAAGTTTTCAGTTAAAAATCTTTTAGCCTTAGGGTTAAATTAAAATAAGATGGTGCCCATTGTTCAGACAATTTCCAAAAAGAAGTTTCAGTATACTTGCTGAATGACTGCACTGCTGAGAACTACCTACAGCCGCATTTCAGAAGGAACAGGTGATATCTACATTTCTAGTTCATATCTTTTATAGTTTGGGACTATAAAAAACTTCATCTAACTTTCAAACTGTAAATACCATTTAGGTCTTATATTTTTCCCACAAAATCTAAAATAAATATGAAAAGACCACATACTAAAAATATCAAATATCATTGAGTAATTTCAGATTAACTGCTACATACCTCAGTGTGTCCTTACATAAAGCAGGGATTAACAGTACTATGAACACTGCATTGCTATGTTACTAGCTCTTAAACATCTTTACCTACTACTTTCCAGGTTTACGTTTTAGTCATAACCAAAAAACATTCAGCAGGAGAAGGAAGATAGATTGCTTAGCTTCAAACTGAGAGGTTACGTCTGAATCTCAATGGCAGATCTGCTTATTCCATCCAGGATTGCGACCTCTTGGGCTTGTCTCTTCCTGTAGACAATCATGGCCCTGCACAAGCACTACTGTAAGGGTTCCCAGATGGTATTCCTCACAGCACTCCCATGAGATGGACATGCTCCCACTGCACAGTGAGGAACCAAAGCACGCAGTAGGTGAAGATGTTAACCAGGGTCTCCTGGAGAACTGACAAGGCTTTGAGATCCAGCATCAGAGGATCGGAAGCCTCTGGGCACTATGCCACCACCTGAGGCTACCATTCTTACAGGGCAGCTATAAGGTCCAAAGATGTGGGTCAAGGGGTAAATGCTATATGTACATGAGTATTCATTGTCCATGTTCTTAGACTAAACCTTGAATGGAATTTTAAAAAATAAAATCTAAAGTAATAAGAATAAATTCAAATTGGCCCAAGTACAGGAAAATGTGCTTTCTCCAACATTTTGCAGTGAAGAATTTCTATCCTCTGAGCCTTTGGCAGCCACCAGCAAACACCTGCCAGCAAATCTTCCCAGGCCAAAGCCATGTCCTCTGCGCTCCATGGTGCAGAACTCGGGAATTTCTGTGGGGGACCTGCCAGGCATGCGCACAACGGAGCACAGGAGCCTCCTGAGACGCACACAGGCCCAGTTCCAAAGCCTCATGCATTTCACCTCCTTTGCAAGGATGAGCTGGTTAAGTAATCCTGAGGCAAGGTTCATACCATGAAGTCCTATGTACACATCTTTCATCAAACAACAAATTTGAGTCAACCCTCCGTTAAGGTCAGCAGACAATGGTATAGAATTTGCCCCACTCCTCTCCAGAGCCAGCCTAGACTCTAACTTCATCTTGTTTGGTCCCACACTCTAAATCCAAAGCCTGGCTCCAGTATATCTTTTATTCTGGCCCCCACAGCCAGCAAGTTTTTATAAGATGATCTAATGAATACTTGAACTAACATAAAAAATGAGGGCGGTGCGTGTAAGGCCCTGCTCTCACTAGGTAAGGTCACTGTGCACGGCAGCACTCTTCTAGGCACACATGCACATGATCTCTATTCATCCCGGCCAGCCTGGGAGGAAGGTGCCATGACCCACCCCCATCTGCCCTTTCCACTCGGGAAACCGGAAGCTCCCCGGTCTGGCCAAGTGTCTCGCCAGTGTTTCTTATCACTCAGGTCCCAGACAAATGATCTCTTCCTGTTCCACAGAGACACTTCCCAGGTCACCCTGCGGGCAGCCCCCTTCCCTACCACTCTCTCTTGGTCAGTTTTATCTGTACTATTTAATATTATCAGATTTGTAATTTCTTTGCTCTCCAACTTTCCTCAGTACAGTGCCGCTTTCATGAGAACCAGAGAACTTGCCTGCCTAGTCTGCTAAGAACAACACTGTCAGGGTTTTGGGGACTTAGCTCAGCAACACAGTGCCTGCCTGGCAAGCTCGAGGTCCTGTGTTCGCTCCCTGATACCAAAAAAAACCATAACCTTGTCAAAGACTGGCATTTAAGTGTGTAGGAAAGAGGAAGCAAGGGAAGGGGAAAGAAAAGAAGGGGAGAGGAGGGATAGCGGAAGGAGTTGTAGAAAAAGGAGAAGGAAATGGAGGGGAGGGTGAAGTGAATGAAGAGAAGGAGGGAGGGAGGAGTCAGGGAAGCTAACACAGAAATGGAGAAGAGTCCATAGTCTCACAGAGAAAGGCTTATTTATAGTATGAGGAAGAACCTTGTGACTTAAAACTGCAAATCCTGAGCCACTTTATGGAGGAAGGTTGTGACTAGGAATTGAGAGGTGAAACAAACCTGCAAGGAGGTGAGTTCAATGCCTGGTGAACTGTGAAAGAGCTGGGACTCCAAGACCATTCCACCTTTCAGATACTAAGTCTTCACACTACTGCTAAGACTGCAAAACCTGTTTGCACGCATATTTGTCTCTGGTTGGAAATGGCTTCTCTAGATCTCCACACTGTGTCCTCCCCAGCGTGTCCCTGAGCCCCATCAGCCCTTTAAAAGCCTGAGTTGACAGAGTTTCACAGTCACAGGCTGCATTCTAAAATTGGAATCTGGCTGGCTAACCACACACTAGCCCTGGAATGCAGCAAACGTGAAGGCCAGTAAGTGTGAGAAAGTTCTGTGGTATCAAAAGTTTCTGAGGTAACAATGAGAGTTGGAATCCCACAGGTAACAAGCTCTGATGCTGGCCGAGGAAGCTGGTTGACCAGATGGCAGAAGCTGAAGCTCAATTCTTTCAGTATGCCATACTGCTGTCCGTGGGAAAAACTGATGACTTTAATGGGATTGTTGACAACTGGCTCCCAGATCTTTTCACAGGGCTACATATAGATACAGTTGCACAGATTCCTAGGCCACCTGCCCAAATAGCTGCTGCCAAACCTGAGCCCCATCTCTTAAGAGGTGAAAGGAAGAGGCGACAGATTTAATTAAAATCAACAATTTCTATACGATCTGGAATAGAAGTATTTAGCACATGAAGCTTTTGAAATTTACAGAGTTTGTTATCTAATTACAAGAGGCATTTGCTGGCTAGACAGCTGCAGTCTTTTTTACAGTCATGGAGGTATGACACTGTATCATTCACTAGCTAAAGCTTCGCCTGTCCTCACCTCTATGACAATGCAGGTCAACCTAGGAAACAAGGCAAATGATGAGCAGCTGAGAGAACAAAGAACAAACACTGGCTATCTTGCATTTCAAGTATCCTCTTTTATCAAGAATTGAGCAACTTGGGCCGGGGAGTTAGCTCAGTGGTTCCGGCGCCTGTCTTGCAAGCGCAAGGACCCGGGTTCGATTCCCCGGTAACCACATAACAATACTGGGTGTGGAGACCCACACCCAGCAGCAACCAGTACCACACAGCACAGTGCCGGGCGTGGTGGCTCACGCCTGTAATCCCAGCACTCGGGAGGCAGAAGCAGGAGGATTGTGATGTGAGTTTGAGGCTGAGCTCAGGGCCAGCCTGAACCACAAAGCGAGACCCTGTCTCAAAAAACCTAAAAAAAAAAAGAATTGAGCAACTCACTGTCCTAAAAACAATTAAATTAGTAGATAGATATGCTAACATTTAGCACCTCAGATACTTCTCTTCCATAAAGTGGATAGTTCCAAAATGAGACTACCATTTACTGGTTTCCTTTATTAGTTATAAAATAATCCATATAAAAACTGTGAAAAATATTATCAAACCAAACAGAAGCACTGGTGGTATACTAGTAAGCAAAGCTGCCTTCTAAACCAAAGAGAAAAGTACACTGTAAAGAACAAAACTTCCTCCATAACACTGGTCTCTAGAGATACCCATGCATAATTCTTTGATGGGTAACCAGTCAATGTTATTTTTTTCTCTATTTAATAAACTAACAACATTTGACACACAGTTCTCCAATTTATTCTTTAATACTGTCAAAAATAGTGTGTTCTTCCCTCCCACTGCCCCACCGAGTGAGGGCAACCCACACTATGGAAGGACAATTTTGCATAGGTACAGCCCTCTCCTGTGGGCATCAGTTTCCCAACACCTACTCGGCTTTGTAACTTGGTTCCCCTCACCACAGAGCCAGAGGTGACTGCCAAACATCTGACCTGATCGAGAATGAGGCCAACACCCCAAAGAAGAGGTCCATCCAGAACAGTAGGCCAAGACAGGGAGAAATAATGGATGGGCTGGCTGCAGCAGTCCCAAGAAAACAGATGTAACAGCAGGTGTAGACTCAAAACACCTCAAGAGTGACTTTCTGGAAAAGAAATCCAGAGAAGACCTGCCATAATGCCAGAGAGTGTGGTGGGTCAGGCACCATGTTAGAAACGGGTCGTGTATGGGACTGAATCACAGAACACATATTATAGCTTCACTCTGGGACTGAAGTGTTGCACTACCACGGAGACCGAGCAAGAGCCAGCCACGGGAGACAGATGGGGAGAAGCGGAGGGGTAGACACTGACTCCCTGAGCTCTCCTGAAGTTCATGCTGAGACTAGAGAAAGAATGGGGCCTGCTTCAGGTACAGCCTGCTTCCTGGGCCTGCTTCCTGGATGTGAAGGAGATGACACTGGGTCCAGAGTCCCTCTGAGTCCCCACCCATCTGCCTCCCCGAAGAAGAGGGCAGAATCAAATCGCTTCACTGTGTAGCAATGGAAGAGGGGAGCACCTCAGCACGGCCAGTGTTTGTGGTCATCTAGAGCTTACAGGCTGGGGGCCCCCATGAGAAGAGGGGTCACTTCACGTACCCACAACCACTCATTTGGAAACATAGAGGAATGTTTTCTCTTGTATTGGTTTTGTTGAGGGGTGTTTTCTCTCCTATTTTCTTTTATTATTATGTTGTTTATATATTTGGGTTTGTCCTCTATTTTCTTCTTATCCCGTCTCCTCTCCTTTCACCTCTTTTTTTTTCCTCTCCTCTCCTCTTTTCTTCTCTCCCATTATCTCTAATTATTCCCATACTTTTTTCCTTTAGTTTACTCTAGCTTTTCTTAATTCTCCTTCTTCATCTTGGTTTTTTTTTTTTTTTTCGGATAATCTAACACTGATTTCCTTTTACTTCTTAATAGGATGCATTATTTCACTTTTATCGCTTTCTTCTTTTCTTCCATTGCTTAATTTTTCAAATTGTTTTCATATTCCCATACCCCAAAACCTCTATGCTTACTAGTATAACCACTAAGCTTTATAAATCTATTGATAATTAACTATACCTTACTATAGCTTGACACTGTTATATTGCTAGTGGAGATAAAGTTGTTCAGTTGACTATATTCTTAGAGTAGGTCAATATTCGGTTTATCTTAATGTTTTTACTATGACCTTAGATCTCTTTTTTATGGTTAAAGGTGATACATTATTGATTCTCAGAATTTTTAAATATCCAGTTGGTATTTGATGCTATTGCTCCTGCTGATGTTACTGCTATAGCCAAGGTGACAATGTTGTTGCCACCAATGGTATTCCCCATATGCCATAGCTGGATTGCCTAGGGGTCATTAACAAATAGCAGCCCATTCCCAAAGAAGTGAGTTTTGGGCCAAATAAGCTGCAATTTTCTGTCCCAAATAAATGGAAGTAAATGGATGCTGGGAAACAGGTAAAGGCTAATAGTCATGAAAAGTACACACTAAAGAGCTCTCCATACTAGCAAACAAAGCTACTCACTACGGTCAACTCTCAAATCTCAGCATAAAGCAAACAGAAAACAGAAACATGAGAAAACAATGCAACAAGATGTCTCCAAAAACTCCCAACTCTCCCAAAGCCAATAGGAAGAGACTGTCAGATCTAGACAATAGGCTGATGGCTGTTGATCAATTAATGAAAGATTTTAAACCATAAAAACAACAAGAGGACACAAAAATGGATCCAGCAGCTGCTAGATGATGCAAAGAAAACTAATATAAAATTAATTGGAATGAAAAATCATAAGCAGTACATGGGACTTACTCCAAAACAGACCGCACACTAATAATAAGGCATGCTTAAGCAAATACAAAAGAAGCAAAATTTTACCATCCATAAGGTCATAGTACAATGAAACTAGAAATCAATACAGAAAAGAAACCAAAATTATTCATATACACAGAAATTAAACAATTCACTCTTGAATAATCAAAAGAATATAAATAATGAAGGAAGAAGTAAGATAGTTCCTACAATGAAATGATATTGCCAGTACAATGTATCTGAATTTATAGCACAAAATGAAAGCAATTCTAAATGAGTTTATAGCTGTGAATATTCACATCAGAAAATAGATGGAGTCCAAACAGTTTACTGATGCACCTCAGAATCCTAGAGAAACATGAAAAATCCAACTCCAGAGATAATGCAAAACAAAAAATTATAAAAATCAGAGCAGAAATCATTTAAATAGAAACATGATAAAGATTAAGGAATCAATGTACCAAAGAGCTGGGCCTTCAAAAGAATAAACAAAATGAACAAACACCAATCTCATAAGAAAAAGGAAAGAAAAGACATAAATTAGTGCAATTAGAAATGAAAAAGAATCATTGGAATTTCCTACACACTGTAGAATCACAGTGTGCACCACTGAAATTGAGAGACTGGCAACTACTTCCCAAACTTTTATGAAAACAACCTGGACAGTTCAGAAGAAATGGAGAGATTCCCAGATGCATATGAATTACCAAAACTGAACCAAAAGGACTTAAAATCCTCAATAATTCAATAACAAGCAATAAAATTGAAATAGTAATTTTCAAAAACCTTACCAACCAAGAAAAGCCTAATGATGGATTCACTGCTAAGCTCTGTGAGAACTTCAAGGAAAATGTAATGTCAACATTCCTCAAACTCTTTCCCCTCATTCCCAAACCAAACACTCAACCAAAGAAGAGAATTAGCCTATATGCTCATTAACAGAGAATAAAGAAAATCTACACACAATGGGCTCTACTCTGCACAAAGAACAATAAACAAGGCATTCATATAGGCAAAATAGATGTACCTTAAGACTGTCATACAAAGAGAAATAAATTAGATGCACAAGCTTAAATATCACATGGTATCTCTTATACGAGAAACACAAAAGACAGAGAGAAGAGAGAAAAAGGATGGAAAAAGAATTGAAAGAATAAAAATGGGAATAGAGCTTTTGTAAATGAGGTGGGGAACAAGAATTGGAAGGAGTGGAGAGGAATGGGAAGAGGAGCTGAAAAAGAATTAAGATACGTTATGTACATGTACCAACTTCCCACAGTAAACGTAATCATTTTCTACTACAAACATGCACTGATAAAAAAGGTGATATGTCTCTATGTCATCCATACTTTCTACTTCATCTGGAAACAGGGAAGAATGTCTTCTAAATTTGATAGACATGTCATAAAGATGAAATAAATATCTGTTAAGTACTAGAAAAAGGCCCGGCATCTAATAATTAATAACTATTCTCAGCTACTTAATAATAGATGCAAGTAGCACCGATTACTTAGCAAGTGCCCAAGTGATGGAATTTCAGTTGCTTCCAAGTCTCACTATTATAAACTGTACCACAATACATATTACACTTTGGTTTCCAATATTATTATTATCCTGACTAGTTTTCAAAATTATTTCCTATTGCCTGGCATGTTGAAACTTACAGGAAATATGCATATGTTCAGTTAAGTTTTCAGCAGTTATTTGTAAGAGACAAATTAAATGCTACATTCATTTTGGAGACAAAGAAATTGCAGGGTTTGAAAGAGTGAATAAACTACCCAAGACCACCCAGGAAGCAAGTCACAACTCAGGATTCAGCTCTAGTCGTATAATCATTCAATGAAGCTTTACCCTGCAGTCAGTGCTAAGCTGAATTCTGGGCACTGGGGATATAAAAATACATAAAATACATTCACAGAATTCACAGTCTAGCCAGTAAGCAATTAATATTTTAAAACACAGTGTTCCTACATACAGTATTCCAAGCATAATAAGGGACATGTGTACAAGTAGCAAAACCAGACATGTGTACAAAAGAAACAATGGCTGGCGGGAGCCACAGCAATGTCACATAGCTAGTGATGATTTTAAGGTCTGTCATCCAAAGATGAATGCAAAGTGGGCAGGGCAAGGGGGTTGGACTTCTGCCTTCTAGTACTGTTCCTTTTCTCCTACAACATGCTCCTTCAAAAACTCACAAATTCAGATCATTTGTTTTGTGGCAGCATGGAGATTATATATCCACTGTCACCACTAAATTTCTCTTCAACTGGGGGAAGAGGCAAGGGAGGGGATGAAAAATTTGCCATTTTTCTTAAATTGAAATCTTTTTGATACATTACGTATACACATCATGATTGCACTCAACAAGGAGAATTTGTATCAGTATATGACACAATTTAATTCTCATTTTTGCCACACCCCTACCCACTCTACCACCTCTGCCCCCTATATACATAAGCTTTATTTCCTTTCTTTTTAGTTACAATCTCATTATTTTGCCATTGTTTCTTGTTGTTTTTGTAGAACAAGGTATTGAACTCAGGACCTTGCACTTACTGACCAGACAGGTGGCTGGCAGTACTAAGGTACACCCCCAGCCATGAGGGAGATGGAAACTTTGAAGCTTTCGTTTTAACTAGATATTTTTAAACATATCATATCATTTCCCAATGATTCACCTTCAGGACATATTACTGTCATTATGCAAGTTGAAAAAACAAATATGTTCCACAATATCAACATTAATAGGAACTACAAACATTAATCCATCTGAATTTTCAGCAAAGTATTATGATATAGGATGTTAAGGGTGGTAGTTTATTATTGGTTTCCATTATTACTCTTAATACTAGCTAGTATTTTTAAGGGGGGCCAATCACAATTGCCAGGCTAAAGCCTTTACACACATATGTCATTAACTGTCACACAGTCACTGCAAAACAGGTATTATATTGTGTTATTCCCACTAGGTACATGGGGGATATTAATTGAAGAGAGATTTGTCATGTCTACGTGGCAAGGTTTAATTCCAACATCCATGTTCCTACCTCCTGCGTTATGTTCACTTTCCACTTTATCAACAATATTTATGTTTAGATACTATGGCAGGATGGGTGTACAATATTTTTTAACAGCACGGAACCATTTTATTCTTTATATGCTGAGAACCACTTGTAAGATTTCAGTTGTTGTACAGCACAAGGTAATAAAACTTGCAGGTGACATCTGAATTTGAAATTGGCACCCCGTACTGCATTTCAGAGTCCTGAAATTAGACCATCTGGACCAACATCAAACAAAAGCTTCTGTGATGATTCGTTGACAAGCAACATGATGCATAATTTTACATGAGGCTCCAGGTCCAAAATAACTTATGTACATAACAAAAATGGCAAACACCCAGGATCTGACACATGTATTTACAGTCTCAACATCGGCCAAGTCTAGGCGAATTAGCCTAGAGTATCTGAACATCTGACTCTAATCACTATACCGAAGATAAAGGCAGGCATTAGGGGCTTAAAAGTATATTTCACTCTGTGAGAAGCTAGGAGAAAACCTGGGTTAATGAGAAGAACGTGGAGGGGTGACTTTTTCCTTTGAGATCATCACCTCTGAGGAGTACGTGCGTCTTCTCTTTCTCACGAGCCCTACCTTCACGGTGAGAACTCAGTTCTGGCTGGTGTGGGCAAAGTCCGGCAGAAGACAAAAGAAAAGATTCTGTGGGAATCTGACAGCCATGCTAGTTCTTTTAAATTATTCTATGTCATACACACACACACACCCTCTTCCTGACCCCCCATCCTGTGAACATGACTAATAGGGGATTATTTAGTTTTTTATTCATCCCTGAATATTTGAGGGAGAGAGTTATAATAAATCCATAATCTAATCTTTTCTCACATAAACATAAAGAACTAAAGTTTAAACTAATATATTTATTACCCTCTGATGATATTTCCCATCCTACCAGGAAGGAGAAAGGCACGGTCCCGTCCTTTAGGGTCTGTGACAAAACCCTGCACCAGCTGCTCCTGATCTATTAATCCTCAGTCATCAATCTCCTCCCTCAACCACTTCCTATTTATAAACCACAGGAACCTCTGCTAGTCTTTTGTTTTTAAACTTATTCATCTTCCACCTACTTGAGGTCAGCTTTCCATTATGGAACTCTTCTGGATATGAAGCATTCTACAACACACATACACACATACAAAAAACCCATGAAGAAGAAATATTCACAGCCACTAGAAAAAACTGTGTATGATGCTAATGTGTTACCATGTCATCCAGGGTGCATATATACTACATTACTGGTATTTTCTTTTTTGTTTGTTTGGTTAGTTTTTAAATTTTTAAAAATATTTTTATCAGTATATGTTTGCCATGCATAATGATTGCATTTATCACAAGAAGTTTGTACATGTACCTGACACATCTTAGTTCTTTTTTTCCTCACCTCTCTCTCTATCACTCCCTACTCCCTTCAACTTTGGAGCCCTTTCTCATTTGAAAAATCTCAGTTTGCTTTCCTACAAAGTTAAGGTATAGCCCAAGCATGGTGATGCATACTGGGAACAGTAGCACATGAAAGGTATCATCCTGAGGCTGCCTGAACTACCCAGCACGTTCAAGACCAACCTGGAGCACACAGTGAGAACTTGTTTTTTTTAAAAAATGTTACACTGTAAGGTGAGGGCTGCAGCTCAGAGGCAGGCCACTAGCCTTGTGTGTGAGAGATCCTGGGATTGATTCCTAACACAAAAAAGTGTAGAAGATGTCTTCATGGCTCCCCAATACTTCAAAGTATTTAGCCAGATGGCTATTTCCCCCAGAAGTTACTTTACGTTATACAAAACCTCTGCTTGTCCCTCTTTTAAGTCTGTGTGATGTATTTAATAAAAGGATTCTCTATAAGGTTTTACAAGATAAAGTGGGTTCATACACACACAAAAAAACAACCCAACAAAGAACAGTTTTCATCCATAAAACACTAGCCTAATACATCATACTAAAACAAAATACAAAATGTTCTTCTCCTTCATCAGTGCGTGTGACTTTCCTCTACCTATGCACACATATATAAACTGACCCAATTTCAGTACACTTTTTTAAAATGCTGCCCTAAATACTGTTTCAGAGTGTCTCATTTTACCCAATTCCCCCTACAACTATAAACCTTCTGGCACTTAGCATCCTTAAGTAACTTCTGCGGATACTGGGATTGTCTAAAAAATACTAAACTTAAAAAGTGGAAGTAGAATACGGGTTGAGATACGCAGCTCAGCACCTAGGACAACTGCTGCTACAGATCTTCAGGACCTAATTACATTCCATAGATTAGTATCCTCTAATTGTCAACTGGACTTTTTCTCAGGCACACTTGAACATACTTGGCTGCATAAAACATGAGGAAAAGTGAGCTCCATACGAAATCTACAACTCATACCCAATAAATCGCTGATCAGCTGCCCCAGCTCCAGAACACAACTACAAGGATGAAAGCTGTGGTTCTCCATCCTAACTCAGAAGAAAACTTTTCTTAAAGAATTTAATTCTGGTTGGATGTAGCTAATAACACCTACTAATGGAGTTGCAATTTTAAAAAAAAAAATGCATCCTCTGCAATTTGTTTTCAGCAAGGCTTTCAACCTGTGTTGGGTTACAGTTTCTTTCTCTAGGCTGAACTGACTGGCAGGTGATGGACCAGGGGCTGGGTGGAGGAGCTGAATCACACCCGGGCACGCAGGGAAGGAAGGCAGAGTGAGTTTGCACATCTCTTCATTGGAACCTGTAGATAAAAACGTACAGCAGTGGCAACATAATAATTTCTAGCTGGTAAATTTTTCATTTTATGTGGTTTGTCTCTCTTTGGTTGTTTTGAGACAGGATCTTGCTGCGTAGGTTAGACTGGCCTCAAACACACAGCAATCTTCCTGTCCTGGCCTCTTCAGTGCTGAGATTATAGTTGCTCACCATCATACCCAGCTCTGGCTGGTAAGTTTGGATGGATGCAACGGTTAATCTTGATTATCAATTTGATTGGCTTCATACACACTCAGAAGATTAGAAAGGTTAACTTTTGGTGTGTCTGAGTGGCTCATAAGGTGTGAACAGGGGCCTCTAGCTGTCCTGTGTCTTCCTCTCAGACTCTTTCCTTCCACTCTGCTACCTGGCTGCCAGGAGGCGAGCAGCTTTCCTCTGAGATACTCTTGTGCCAAGGTGTTTCTGCTCTGGAGCCAGCTCACCATGGAGTGACTGCTCTGAAACTATGAGCCAAGATTAAACATCTCTCTTTACCTTGTGCACATCAGGTATTTTATTCCAGCAAGGGAAAAGCTGACTAATACAAAATGGGTACCGAGAAGTGGAACCACTGGTTGTGAACTTACCTGACCATGTGGTTCAGAAGCTTTTGGAACTGGCTTGAGAAAAATCAGGAGAACCAGGCTTTTCTAGCCACAGGAGACTACACATGGGCAGTTCTGATGTGAGCTTAGAATACAAGAATGCTGATTGGCATGCAGACAGGAAAGACTGTGTGGATGAGGTTTCCAATGGGAATGAGAGTTTCATTTGAAATTGAAACTGGACCAGAGGCCGTTCATATTTCACCATGGCAAAGAACCTGCTGACATTTTGTCCACGTCCTAAGACCTGAAGAATTTAAAAGTGAGGGACTAATCTGGCAGAGGATATTTCAAGGCAGCCCATGTTCAAGCTATGAAGTGGGTACTGCTGGCTGCTTATAGTGAAATATACGATGAGAATCCAAAACAAAGTGCAGAGTAAGGAGATTTAGGAAACTTTCAGTTTAACTAGCAAAGAAATGCATGTAAGTCTGGGGCCAAAGAAGGTGAGGCTGATGAAGACATTGAAGCCTATTTTATATGTATAACAAAGCCAAGTACTTTAAACTAGGAAAACAGGTAAAATGCTTTGAAAGCACCTCAGATTGGTCAGAATCCACCTCATCCCAGGGTATAAAAACATAAAGTCTTTTGAAATACTTTTGCTCTGAGAAGAGAGCTCCAGGGCTCTCTGCTCATTGCAGGCCCACCTAGAGAAAGTATTCTCCCGACTTCAACCATCCAGTAAATCAGAGGCCAATGCCTTGGGGGGGTGGGGTTAAGGGGATCTAACTCCTGCTCACACTGGCAGTAGACTTTGACATCATCTATGTAATGCTGGTATTACAGCATACAAAATCCAAGAGTTGTAGGATCCAGAAGATTGACACTTAGATTTCAAAGGAAAGCCTAGGACGCTAGGTAATATATGATAGGTTCAGAGTTCCACCAGGCACTCCTGAAGGGGCAACATGTAAAAATGTAGGAGCGAGACAAAAGCTGCATTGCAAACCCTAGGAAGCCAAAGGCTGGAGGAATAAGGAACATTTACCAAGGCAAATTGATGGTAATGAACAGAGCCAGCCCAGGGAGAGGCCAATGTTGGCTACAATTCACAAGTCCACAGGGGTGGATGTACCAAGTCCTTCCTAAGTGCTGGACATGTGGCTTCAGGATTTAATATTTCCTTGCTGGATATCAGTCCTGCTTTGGCCCTATTCCTTTTTATTCTCTTACTCACTGCTCTTAGAATAGGAATATTTACCCTGTGCCATTTTATGCTGGGAACTTGCTATAACTTGCTCGAAGAATTTTATAGAGATACACAGCTAAGAATTTGCCTTGAGTCTCAGGTGTGATTTTTGAAATTGGACTTTTGAATAATGCTGGACCTTTTTAGACTGTGAGGAAAAAATTAATGTGTTTTCAGTTTTATGCAGAATATTTACATCATGTTAGGTAGATTATGCCATGTTATGGTTTCTATTTGGAGATAAAGTACAGTTTAAGAAGACATGTTTGGGTTTCAGATTGACAAGGGATAAATTTGTGGTGATTAGTTCTTGACTGTCAATTTGATTGGTTTCAGACATACGTAGATTAGTAAACCACACTTGCAGATGTGCTGAATAGGTCACTTGAGTGTGGTCCTGGCCCCTTCTGTGGCACTTTCCTCTCACTCTATTCCTGGCTCCCATAAGGTGAGCAGCTTTCCTCTAGAACATCCATCCGCCATGATGTTTCTGCCTTGGAGTCAGCTGGTCATAAATTGTTACTGCAGAAACCATAAACCAAAAATAAATCTTTTCTCCTTTATGTTGTATATATCAGGTATTTTGTTCTGGCAATGGAAAAGCTGACTAACAGCCGGGCGTGGTGGCTCACGCCTGTAATCTCAGCACTCGGGAGGCAGAGGCAGGAGGATGTGAGTTTGAGGCTGAGCTCAGGGCCAGCCTGAACTACAAAGCGAGACCCTGTCTCAAAAAACCTAAAAAAAAAAAAAGGCAAAAGGAAAAGCTGACTAACAGAATGATAAGTTTGATCATGAGGATTTAGAATGCCACCTAAGTAAAGAAACAGGTTCCATACAAAGAGTTTTGTGCAAGTTTTTATCTCCCTATTATTCTAAGTATAAAACTAAGTAATTTATGAATGTGGACTCTGTAGCCAGACTGCAAATTTCAACCTGACTATATTTAGATTCATTTGTTGGTTCAGAGATGATTACATTTCATTACAGTGTACTCTCATATCATATATCATATATTATAAAAGTACAACCTTATGTTCTTCAGTAATAGTCTCTACCTCAAGGGGATGTTCTGAGGATTCAATGAATAATCCAATGAGTTAAGTGTATAAAAAGAATGATTGGTACATAGGAAAAACTGATAATTATTATTGAATTATTAATAATTATCACTTAATATCAGCTTTATTGTGCTGTGATAAATCTTCTCTGAGTATCAATCAAGTGCATAGAATTTTAACTCCCACAAGAGATTTCTTTTTTCATAAACATAAATATTTCTTCAATGAATATCCAATGTGATAGGGGAAAGTAAAAAACAGCCACATCAGATTGGTTAGTTCTGAAAATAATTATCCAGTAAAATAGGCAATGAGAAGAGAATCATTTCTACTTCTGAGATGACACAGATGGGGAGATAATGATTTCTAGATTGTTCACTTGTGTAATTTTCATATGCTACTAATTTTGAAGATCAGTTCCAGTCCTTGTCTATGGACAAGTTCTTGCTATGTGGAACATACGCCCAGAACATTCTCCCCATTTCTTCCCCCAACATGCTTTTAGCAGATTTTACTCAATTTAGTTTAAATCTCTTTTAAATCTCTCAGCCTCTGCCCTTCCCTGACCCCTGAGATTATACAACATCTCCATGTTCTGCAGCCATATAGCATTTTTCACTAGGTCCAACCATGACAGTCAGTAACACTACATTAATGGGCAGATGGATGGACAAACAGGTGAAACACTATCTATCTTTCTTCCCTCTTGAGGTGAAATGTCACACTCAAGACAAAAATACACATTGTAGAGACTTTACAAATAGAAGTTATTCAAGTGCTGCGTTTGAAAGAATTGAGACTTTCAAATAGAACATCCTAAGGGAAAATAAACCCTGATGATGGTGAAGAATTTCTCAAGCTGTGTGAACATCTATAGGCAGAATGGCTAAGACAGCAGAATGGACTTAGTTTGTCTGAATGGACTCGAGAGTGAAAGAGTAAGAAGTGGGTAAGGGCAACATCAGGCCGATTTGGACCAACGACCAGGAGAGTAAGATAGAAAAACAAGATGGGACGAGGGGTCCCAAGCAGATAGGGGTTGAAGTCCGGTAAGTCCCCAACTTACAACATTCCAATTGTGCACTTTTATGGGCATATTAAATAAAACTCACTTCATCCAGGTTAGGAACAAACATTCTCCTGGAACAGAACCTACTATTAGGTCGGTGACTTACTTACAAGGAAGGTAATGAAAGCCAAGGTCAAAGGGAACTATATATGCATAGGTCAAAGTCTAGACCACGATGTTATTCATGAGCTAGAAAGAAAAACGAATATATCTTTATTTCACTAAGTCCAAACATAACTCAACCACAAGGCTGACAGAATCTGTGATTTTGTCATATTATTATTATTACAGAAATCAAAAACACATCTTTGCTGTCACTAATACCCTTTAAATTTTGGTAGATTTTAAACCCACTAATGAATCTTATAATTTGAAAAAAGAAGCAACAGCATATATCCACTCTATTAAAAATTTAGTAGTTTTATAACTACCAAACTGATTTTCTTTGTAACAATGTATAGTTCATTTTATACACATAAAATGTTTCAAGGATAAACTCCATCAACCAAAAGAGAACTGAAGAGGTCCATGGCACAAAAATAGTTAAAGGCCTGTGGTTACGCATGTTGCCACAGAGCAGAAACAACCAATGATAACTGAAAAAAGAAAGTCCGACATCAAAGTCCCTTGATATGTTGATCCAATATATCAAGTATCATATCAGTTCTTTTGAGTTTTGCAATAAGTTTGGAGAAAAATTAGAGGAACTGTTTCATCAGTGTAGACATGAGCTACTATAGCCAGAAGATGGCCTAAGGAATCAATTCTTTAGCAGAAAGACTGCATATAAAATTAACTCCCAAAATGCCCAGGTCCTTCCTATTAGATCCCTGGGATTCAAGAGGAGACGTGACCAGTGTTGGGGGAGGAGGGTGTGCTCTCTGTTTTGCAGGAAGGACAATGAGTTCTATTTTCTCCACCATATTGTATTTAAGCCATCTTAGCAGAGCTACCAGGTCAAGATGTAAAGGAGTTGGAGGGCAGGTCCTCCAGGCTAGACAAAAGACTATTGATTTAAGGAAAACTAAAAAACACAGTGATGGGAACAGGAAGAAATCAGTCTTTTTTCTACCCGGCCATTATCATGGGCCATAATGGAAGCACAGAAGTAAACAGAGATGAACACAAATCTTAAGAGGACCAAGAGAAACTATATGAAAGAGTGTGAAGAATCAATTAAGAGAAGTAAGCAGAATCCATGGTTGTGTAAGATGCAGTCTGGAGGCCCTGGGAATCACGAACACAGACTTTTGGAAAGGCTTCAGGCAGCAGTGGGACCTGAAACATGCCTGTCTTGTTAGAGGGAGTCTATATGACAAAAATGCACTCACTCACTAGGGAAGTTCTGCTAAAACCAGCCTTGACCCTCCTCTTGCTTTTGTTCAATCTGATGGGGTTTTAAACCTAGTTTACATTTTTGGTTGCATAATATATAAATCCCCTTCAGCATCTCATTTTCCAGAATCCCTCACTCAGTAATCTTTCTGAGCTATTCTGAATAGGTAGTACCTTTCAAGGGGTTTTTTTCCCCCTCTTTGGTTGTAAAGGAATTTAAATCGAAATTACAAAATTGGGAGAAAAGGCTTTAATTTAAAAAAAATCAGAGGAGAATGAATGAAGTTGGCTAATACTCAACTCAATCAACTCCTGACATGAAAACTCATTTTTAGCATTTGCCCTTTTGCTTGGAAGGAATAAATAGGGCAATTTTCACATTGTTTCAAATTACTCCGCAGCTGTAAATTCTGGCAACACTGTCTGAGTAAGAAAGCCAAGTGTGGACTTGTAAGAGGTGGTGTTACTGTATCATGACATCATGTATGGGACCTGCCCATAAGTTAATTTCAACACAATTTCTGAATAAAGACCCAATCAGGCTATCAAACCCTCCCTCTTCCCCCAGTATCAGTGCAGTTGGGTATAAAATGACACCTTTGAATGACACCTTTGGACAATGTAGGATTTCCACATTTTAAAAGTTAATCAGATAATATTTACAAAATATCAAGCTATTACTGCTTATCACTGGATTCTTTTCTGGCTCATCTAAGTGGTGCATTGCTTAAATTTGAAATGTTGTAACAGAAACAGCATTTGTATTACTAATCCTCTTGATATCCTGGGCCCAGAGGAGACCCAAGACATGTTTTCTGGCTATTTCCAAATGAAATGGCTCAGAATTCAAAGCCATGGACCTCAGCTGTTCATGAATAACAATGAGTCCAAACAAATAAGGTTATACGTGGTCAACTATAATTGCTTATAAATAATTTTTTAATTTAGTATGAAAAATAAGCCACATCCTGGCATCCCTTCGGTAATAAAAAGCATATCATCATCAAGTTGCTAAGCGTATATGATAATAACATTTTTAAAGTTCTTAAAATGAAGAACACACCCACTCCCACACTGATCTAGGTACGACTCATGCACTGGCTAAATCCAGGCTAGCAAGTTTTACAAAACAGTTTTAATCAGGATGTAGATGCACACAAATTATCCTAGGTCACTGATTCCTGTGACTAAAGCAACAAACCTTAGTCCAAGGCCAAAACTGGAATTTATCAAAACACCAGAGTGATGAGCAGCAGGCAGGAAGGAGAAGGTGATGATCAGTGTTCACAGGGGAGGGGATGGTTGTGGTTATTCAGTTTGGTCTTGTCTTGTCTTGTTTTCCCCTGAGGGCACAATGGGCCAACCACCTGAATGCAAGGATGGGCACCGTGCAAGGATGGCACTGACACCCCTCACCTGTGGACACTGACCCACCTCGAGCAGTCCCTACATGGAGGATAACAATGTCCTGGAAGCACCCAGCTTGGAATCTAGACACACAAAGGACTTTTTTTCTTTAACCTACATCCCAAACACCAACACAAGGTCTGCACAAAGCCTCTTTATTGGAAAGTTAGGAGAAGATGCCCATCATGACAGCAGGCCTGGGTTGCTCTGCGGGAACTCAAAGTTCCCAGATGTACATGGCCCTGAATCAAACATCTGATATTCCTTAGAAAACCCAGCAATGACAGTCACACGTGCCGGGACCATAGTCACATTCACCTATGTTTTAAAGTGCCAAGAGTGCCCTGGGATTGTGAACAAATCACCAATTCTTTTTTTTTTTTTTTAATTATAGTGCTAAGGACTAAACCCAGGGCCCTGTGCACACTAGTCAAGCACTGTACCACAGAACGTGCACTCAACCCCCATCACCAACTCTCAGTCACACTTCCTGAAGCACAATAACTGCGGGAGAAGATTTTTCACTGAAATCTAAAATCTGCTAATTGCTGAGATCTGCTTAAATGCCTACAGAGCCACCTCAGTCTGCTTAATAAGAACCATTGCCACAAACAGTGAAAGAGGTTCTGATGGGCCTGTCATTCTGTTGCAATATTTTTACTTTAATGGCCAAAAAAATCTTGTCCAGGTCTTCTGAGTGCAGCCCTATAATTCAATCCACTATGGGACTCTTCAGAGTCAGGCTTTTGGGGAATCCAAGCCACAAAACAAAATCTGTGACATTTCGGTAATTTTTCCTACTAATATCTGAACTCTAGGAAGAGGCAAATCAGTTAAGAAATGCGATCATCTCCCTTTGGCTGGTGAAGAGTGGAGGCTCCCTATAAGCGGTCACCTCCTGTACACACTGGGCCTCACTTGCTGTGGGATGTTCCCCTCTGGGCCAGGCAGGCTTCCAGGAGCCCTGAGGGAAAAGCCAAGCTCCTGATGACATCATTACAGCTGTCCTAAATAATTTACTGAATTAAAATGAATGTAATCAGCCAAAAGAGCTACCATAAAATATCTCCAAATTTTGAAAGTAGACTTTTCATAAATATAAATCAAGTGATGTTCTTCGCCCAGAGTCAGAACAGACCTACAAAGTAGCTTTTCAAATGTCAGTTAATTATGTTTCTTCAAGGCAAACTCATTGGATTTTGTCCCAGAGAATTTGTTTCACTGCCCTCCTGAAAGGAAGACACTAAAGTCATCAAGAAAGGAAAGGGGAAAGTGATAGATAGAGGCTTCACTGAGTCGGAAAGGTTTTCTTTCTTCTTTTTCAAGTTCTAGGAGCATTGGTTTTATATGGGCAAAGTGAGACAACTCACTCTCTTGAAACAAACCAAGACTATTTAAACAGGCTAGAACATTCCATACACAGAGCCCTCGTGCAGTGTCTCTTGCTTGATCTCTCCTCAAACTGAGGCCATAACTACATTCTCTATTAATTACAGTTTTGTTCTAAACATTTCTTGACCTGACAAGTTCAGCCCTGGTGTCAATGAAAATCAAACCCATTGAGCAAACTTTTACCAAACAGCCACCATGAACAAGATGTGCTGTGAAGCCTAGAAAGGGTAGAACAGCAGCCACAGTAATTGTACATAGAGGACTTGCCCTCAGCAGTCCTGAGAATCACGTCAGGAGCCCACTGAATATGGTTTAAATATGACATACACACACTCCATAGAAAATAATGTTGAAATGTGGTGCCCCCTGCAGTGGCACCGAGGAGCAATGAGACCTTTCACAAGCGTGTGGGTCCTCAGGGATCCACACTCCTGCAGGGGTTAATGCAACTTGGGTGAATTCCTGTTCTCGGCGACTGCAATGACAGAAAGCCTTCTCTCTCCCAGGGACCTGGCTCTTATCTGCTTCCCACCACGACTACAGGCAACACGAGGTCCTCACCAGAAACTAAGGAGAGGGAGAGTGTGGAGTGCCCAGCCCAGCACTGCGAGTCCACATAAACCCCTTTCCTTATAAACCTTGTGATTTTAGATATTTTGTTATAGCAACAGAAAACAGAGTAAGATAAAGCAAAGATAGACCAAAGAGCTATTGCTTGAGAAAAAAGAATTTAGTTGCAATTGAGGATCATTGTCTAATTAATTTAACTTACTATTTTATCAAGTATATATATATACTTGATATATTTCAAGTATAGTTTTGGGTCATAAAAGTGAATGATATACACTGTAATCATTTGAATCTATAGTAAAACATCTTGGGAAAAAATTATAAATTTTAAGGTGTTAAGTAAAAATATTAATAAATTATGATCATTTTAATGAAAATTGCTTTATAAAAATATTGAAAATACAGCCAATATACTCAAAAAACTCCCTAGTTATTAATTATTTAGTAAGAAATCACCTAGATAGTATGGTGAAGAAAATGGGTCATGCTGTACCCTGAAGGAGGTTAAAAAATAATAGATACAAAACCCCAAAACTAAACTTGAATAACATTCAAAATAAAATCAAAATGCATGACTTGTTACTTGAGTGCAACTAAAATTCAACAAGAAACTGAAAATGAATTCAAGAAATAAACAGGAAAGATTATACAATCAAAATGAATAACTAAAGCACCACCATGCATTATATGCTTGACATATGATAGTTCAATCAATATTTTTTGAAGAGATAACAAAGAAATGCAGAAAAAGCTAAATGGTAAACATCTCTTTCTCTCTCTCTCTCTCTCTCTCTCTCTCTCTCACACACACACACACACACACACCTTACTAAGTTGCCTAGGCCTGGCTTAACTTGTGATTCTTCTGCTTCTCCGAGCTCAGGAAGACATGACTTTATCCGTACAAGGCCAATTCCCACTGCTCTTATCTCCATCCCACAGCAAACACATCTCTGTTGCCTGAACACATTAGATCTCAAACAGGCTAGTCCTCAAACATATGGAAACAATTTCTTTTTACAGCACTCCTTTAAAGCAAGTATTTGAACAGTAACATTTTGGGGTAGACTGGGCCGAAAGGTAGCGCCCCTCCCCTCATCCCTCTGTGTAGCTTACAAAATCTGTTCCACTTAGAGCTTTTCTTCTAAGCAGACCAGGGCATGGCATTGATGAGATTAATGAGGCTTTCTATAAGACTTTTGTGTACAAGTAGGTCAAATGTACTGGATCTAAACTATATAGGATCAATGCAGGAACTGGGTGGAAACGACAACTAGCATGGGAGAATAACAAAACAGAAACCTCCAGTGGGAAACCTAATGTGGAGAGAGAAATGGAACTCTTCTCTTGTCTTTATAGTGTTGGAGATTGAACCCAGGACTTGTACATGCTAGATAAGCACCCTTCCCAGAGATAAGCCAACAGTCCTTAATACATTACATCTCAACGCACATGTCATACATCAAGTGGGAAATTTTGTTTCCCATCCCCATTTCAGGAGAAAAATTTGCAATAAAACATCTAATGGACATTTTAGACATTTTACAGCACTTTGGTCTGTTTTGCTACATTTAGTTCCCAGAGAAAAATATGTAAGCCATGATGACTATGTAAGATCTCCAACATGAATTATTTGATCCTTCTATAGTTCCCTACTCATTTTATTTTCAGCATTTGGATAGGTCTCTTTGAAATAAAACAAGAGTGGACTTTAAGGGCACTTAAACATATTGAGCTTTGAAATTTCTGCTGCAGATTTCAAGGTGAAAGTGTGATTTGTGGTTAGTTTCTGAGGTCTTTCTCAAAGTATGCTCTTAGACTGACATTTTAGGATTCCTTTTCTGTATTTTCCATTTTGTTTTACACTGCTATCTATTTTTAGTCCTACCTAGAAAATACAAGCAGTGCTCAAAAGTACATGCTATAGCCCTTGGCATACACCATCACAGTGAATGCTGTGCACCACACTTCCTACAAAATTACTCTCTGTGGACCACACTTCCTACAAAATTACTCTCTGTGGACCACACTTCCTACAGAATTACTCTCTGTGGACCACACTTCCTTCAGAAACTGCACTGCGCTCCATTCTTCTCACCCTCTATGGAAAGGGGACGAGGTAGAAAAATTTCCTCCTCCCAGCTTGGCATGCAATATGGATTGCCAGGAACATGTAATTCTTCAAGCATTACTCATGGTAGAGCCCAGTCTAACACAGACACCTGCTGCCTTGATATGCAAAATGAACAGCAAACTAGGGGGAAACTCTGACAAGATAAAAAGGTACATTTGATCCTCTATGGAAAGTTAGAGATGTATCCAAAGCACCACATGAGGGAGGCAGTTTAAGAACTGTAAAGCATTCTCCCTGACTTCTCTCCAGAAACTGAACAGTGAAGACGTTAGCCTTTAAAATTCTACACGTCTACTACTACTTTTTTTTTTTTTAAAGGTTTTTTGAGACAGGGTCTCGCTTTGTAGTTCAGGCTGGCCCTGAGCTCAGCCTCAAACTCATCACAGCAATCCTCCTGCCTCTGCCTCCCAAGTGCTGGGATGACAGGCGTGAGCCACCACGCCCGGCACTGTGGTATGTGGTACTGGTTGCTGCTGGGCGTGAGTCTCCACACCCAGTATAGGTATGTGGTTACCAGGGATCAAACCCGGGTCCTTGCGCTTGCAAGACAGGCGCCAGAACCACTGAGCTAAATCCCCGGCCCTACTACTACTTTCTCTAAGTAATGTACATGGTTTTACTTCCTGAAGTATTCAAGTGCAGTACAGGCCAGTCATGATGGCCCCAGTACTGAGCTGAACCTTGGTGTCATGAGAGAAATTAATGTAAAGTGATTTATTAAATTAATAAATTTAATTTCAGGAATTTAAACTCTTGAAGCCTCGGTTCCTATCGCAAAGGAAAAACAAAATGGAAGTCACAAAGTACCCACTTCACAGGGCTTGTGAGAGCAAAATTAGCTGAGTAACTATCAGCCAGTTTCTCAGCAGTGCTGCATATCCATGCACAAACCCTTATGAACCAATAGCAAATATGCTCATTATATTACCTCTTCCTCAACATGAGGTCTAGACACCACCATATTTACCCAAATACGAATATCAAGGAGCCTTACTCTCTCAACAACTAACTGCCTTCATCTGTTTTAAATGAATTCATTTCTCAATTTATTCAGGCTAGCCAGGCTATTTTTAATTTTCTAATTCAATTTAACTTTTTGTGTTGCTAGGAACTGAGCGCTGAGCCTCACACACACACTAGGTTGGTGTTCTAACCACTGAACCTTATCTCCAGACCTGTATTTCTTCTAAATTCTCTGCTTTCTCTTCTCCCTGCCCGCTTCATCCTCTCTACTTACATAGTTTATTCCTGCAGAGCACTCTCATCCACCGTAAGAAACAATAAAGGCGCCCAGATTGTATGAAACAGCATGTGCTCTGGAATAAACCAAAAGCTAATTCACAAGGAGCCTCACATGAGAATAAACCTCCTTCCTTTAAACAGTACCTCGTGGTTCTGCTTTCCCCTTTACGCAAGTGAGACAGACAAAAAGCACATTTTAATTTATCTCTGCAAAGCTTAAATAACACATCACATGGTAGCATAGCAATAGGAAACTTGTAAATGTTAATTAGCTGAAATCTTAGACTTTAAAAAAAATGTTTCTAGATGCCATAATACAAGAATTACCTAGATTTTGCTAAAATCAAGAAGGAACTGTCTTCCTGCCAGGCAAATAAGGTCATCTGTTGGTTGCTGTGGTTCAGGGTGACGGCACTAGAGGGGGAAATTTCTATGTCTTTTTCAGTACCCGGCCAAAAGCAACATTTGGCATAGCAGGGCTGCCCACTTGTCCCAAGGATTTTGGAAGAGGACAGTGCATGCTTTGGAATTAATTATCAGACACCTGTCAGGGAGCTCCCTCCAGCTCAGCCCCCAGAGCAAAATGCACAAAGCACCTTGCAGAGAACCTCAGACCTTCTCAGATCTCAGCTTGCAAGCAACATTTTCCCAGGGCCCTAGCCAAAGTTTTCATTTCACCTGCTCACTCACATTTGAGAGGCAAAGTTCTACTCTAAGACTTTTATGCTACTTGGGTCAAAGCACCCAAAATGCTGTTTTAAATGAAATAAAGCACCAGTGACTCTAGCCCAGAAAACTCACCCAGGTGACGAAAGGAACAGAAACCACTATATTCATGCTGCCTCTGCAAAACCCTCCTACAGTGGAGTCTCAATGCCAGCCTTACCTGTGCTCACAACTGCCCCAAATAAATAAAGAGGAGAAAGTGATGAATTCAAAGTTCTTGGGCAGTTTTTAAAGTTGAACTATCTGGGTTCTCACAAGAGTAGCCCCAGTGAATGGGGCCTTGGGTCACAGGTGTGCACATTGTAACCTTTACCTTTTCTAGCCTCATCAGTTCAGATTTTGGTAACTTAAAGAGCAGGATATAATCACTAAAATTAATTAGTACTGACTACAAAATCCCTTTAGCTCTTCCAACACACAAAATTATCAGAATCTCTTTATAAATACAAAACTCCAAATATAATGCAAAGGCAACAACATTCCTACATTCCCAAATTTTAACCACTTCAATTATTTCAGTAATTTAGAAGTCCATGGGGCTAAATACTGGAGAATGTTAAATGTAGAATTCAAAGAGTGTATTTTGCAGCAGGTTGTAGAAAAATAATGAGCACATCTCTATCAGGTGACTTTTGGCTATAAATGGAACAAACAGCCTTGCTTTAAATAATTACATACCTACCTCTCAACATAAAAGCCCAAAGTCAATGGGCTCCACAACTGGATGATTTCTTAGGTTGGAAATACTAGCTTCATTATCAGCTGGTAGCAAAATGGCTGCAGTGGTTCGGGGCATTACACACGGACGTAGCAATAACCAGAAGAAGAAAAACAGTCTTCTCTTAGTGTCTTGCTTAAAGAAGCACCCCCAACTTTAGCCATGACTGAGTTATTAGCTCTTTTCTTAGCCCATCACTGGAAAGGAGCACAAGAATGCCATGATTGACGTAACAGGAGAGCCAGGACATCGTAGGCCAACCATAATGACCTGGCGGGGTGGCCTGGCTGTCAGGGAGTCGACCACAGTAACCATCATATTCAAACAGACTTGTCTTCCCGGAGCTTACTGTCTAAAAATGCCTGATGCGGGTAAATTTCAAAGTCAAACACACAATCAAAAAAAAACCACATAATACAATCACGAAGCCACATACTAACCTTCTAACCCCACAGGGGGTTAAAGCCATTTTGGACTGGGAAAGGCAGAGCTCAGATTTAAGTAAGTCAGTAGCAGATGATGTTTTTCCCAGGAAATGGCCCACAGAAAAAGGAGTATTTTAGTAGAAATCAACACCTGGACTGAACTTCAGATATTTGCATTTAATACAGTGTTATTTGAGCTGCATGGGGCGTATGTGGTGTGTGTGTGTGTGTGTGTGTGTGTGTGTGTGTGTGTGTGTGTGCATGTGCACATGTGTGGGTGTGTGTAGTCACTTTTGAAATCTAAGTAAGTACAGAAAGTGAGTTGTGTGGGATGGTGGGAAACAGGATGGAGGACGTTGGGTAGAAGTGTCAGCACTCACACTAAGACACAACTCACAGAAACACATCAAAATCCACTCGTTGGTCTGAGACCCGACATCTCGGGTTCTGTCACTGCTCCTCCCTTCACTCCCCACACCATCCCATAGGGCCCCTTGGCTGCCTCCTGATTTTACCCAGAGTTCTGCTCAGATGTCACCTCCTCAGCGACATGTTGGCCGTCCAGAGCACTCAGCACTCCCTCCTCCAATTGTCTTCGATCTCTACTCCTTGCTCTGTTTTTTCTCCCTCACACTCATCACGATCTCATTTTTTAAATTTCTGTTTTGTATCTGTTCTCTAGAATGTAAGTTCCTAAACGGGAGGAACCCGTAGGAGCTAGACACGTTCCTGACATATATTCATGTGCTGTTTTGGTGAATAGGGATAAGATGGAACCATAAAGTACAAAATGATAAGCTCCAGAATTTGATAAAAACAGGAAAACTTAGATGTAGCCACCAAGAAGTATTTTAATAGTGTTATATTTTCCTAAAAGCAAAGTAATTGCACCACTATATATCAACAAAGTATACTCACTTCTACTAGTCCAACTGGTAAATAAGACCACATATATATGATGACTACAGGTTTTGCAATGGGCTACAACCTCAGCTCTTTCTAACTTCTGGGTTAGAGCCTACACTTAGGATCTGCTTGCCTCAGCCTCTCAGAGTGGTGGAATTACAGACATGTGCCACCTCGCCCAGCTCTACATATAAAGTCCTTTTAAACTATTGAATGATATTTTTCCAATGTAAATTGCAAGAAGCCAAATCAAATTATTTTGAAAAATTAATATTCAATGCTCAAGAATCACATAACATAAGACATTTTTCTCTCCCCCTCTCCTTTATTTTTTCCTAAATGAAAAACTTGTACAGAGTGTCAGAGCTGCTAGAACCATAAAGCATATACTGGCCCTTCCTGACTTATTGTGTACAGGGCCCCAACATTATCTGCAATTAAATACTCTGCAATTCAGTTTCTCAGACATCTAGCAGTGTGTCTTGTCTTTGGGCCCAAAGAAAACAGTGAGTCTTGCGGCCGGGGAGTTAGCTCAGTGGTTCTGGCACCTGTCTTGCAAGCGCAGGACCGGGGTTCGATCCTCGGTAACCACATACAATACTGGGCGTGGAGACTCACGCCCAGCAGTAATCAGTAGCACATACCACAGTGCCGGGCATAGTGGCTCATGCCTGTAATCCTAGCACCTGGGAGGCAGAGGCAGGAGGATTGCTGTGATGTGAGTTGGAGGCTGAGCTCAGGGCCAGCCTGAACTACAAAGCGAGACCCTGTCTCAAAAAACCTAAAAAAAAAAAAAAGAAAGAAAAGAAAACAGTGAGTCTTGGGCTCAGGTTATTGACCCCATGGACACAGACTGCAACTGGGAGTGCAAGCTCCATTTCCACTCTGACTGAGGCCTAGGCAGCTGCCTCGCTCTCAGCACCATGTGTAACGCTGCCACCATCAGCGAGGACTCTGAACCCTCAGATCCAGGCAGCTGCAAAAGATGCCCTATGAATCATCTGCCCTCCTGAGATACTCCCCAGTTACAGCCGCCAGGGGCTGTTGAGATGCTCCCTGACACATGTGATTTCCAGGGGAACACAAAGGTGACTCATAATAAAGAGTCTTGAATTAAAGGTCACAGAAGCACCTACAAGCCCAGATTAAGACCAGTGGTGATTTCCTCACCATTTTCACTTCCCCCCACCATGACCAAGCTCAGGAAATCCACAGGTTTTAACTACCAAGTCCCGGAGTCCAGCTGCACAGCCCTTACAGCTTGCGGAGAAGTATGATAGAGATTTTCAGATTAGGCTTAGTCAACAATCGGGCTTTATTCTGCAACTCCTATATGAAACTTAAGAATTTAACGAGTTCCAAGCAAATGAATATTTTATTCTTGTTTCATAGTATAATAAAAAGTCCTTTTCATTGAGAGGGTTTAAATGTAACCTAAGAATCCAACTTCTGATTCTATCAGTACAACACAACCGGGGTCCTACTGAATGTGCTCATTCCTCACCACATATAGCAACAGGTTCCACAACCCCCCGGCCGTGATCCGGGGCTCAGTCAGGAGCTGCCCGTAATGCAAAGAGCAGAACCAAGACTGGCATCAATGCAATGGAAACAGAGGGAAATTTTCATGTCCCTGCTTTAAAACTACAGGAACTGAGCTTCTCTAGACAAACAATTCAATCCCCAAAGCAAGAATAAAAAGCTGCCCTCAGATATAAGGTTTCTACTCAAACCCATATGCTTCAGAGTCAGGGATGGTTTATGCTATTCCAAAACCATTGTTATTTTTCCTAATGACACAATAAAATAGTTCTGAGATAATTCAGTTGAAAGGGTTCCATTTTACACATTCCCTAAAAATGAAAAAGTCGGAGCCAGATGATAAAAACACATTCTGGTAAAAGGAAAGTTTAATTTTTTTACATAAGTATCAGGAAGTCATTCCAACTTTACAGTTTTTATTCATACATGCAATTTAAGTGATTAAGATAGAGATCCACTTTTATAGCTGAAAGAGATGAAAGTGTTTCTCTCCCTGTTATAGGGCTTTAAAGCATCAAATTTGTTATATGAAAGCTCCAGATAAAATTATGGTGCTCTAGGCCGAGGATTTAGCCCAAGTGGTACTGTACCTACCTTGCAAGCACAAGGGCCTGAGTTTGATCCCTGGTACTGTCAAAAAGAAAAAAAAGAGAAAGAAAAAAGAGTGCTCTATTCTCATTTTCTCTTATTTCAAGCAGAACTTCCAACTACTCAGCCTCCATCATGAGACTAAACAGCAAAATATAAGGAACTGTAACGTACACCTGTACAACTGGCCCAGTGCACAGGTACATTCCATGGGGCTCCCTGGGGGACTCCTTCAAGGGCCCCGGCCAAAACCAGATGCGGTGACCACAACACACATTTCATTGCCAGGGTGAGTGACACCAACAGAGGGCAGAGCAAAAGCGTCATAATTTACATCCCCAGCCTCTGCCAAAGAGAGTAAAGCAAAGAACACTCTTCCTGGCCACAACAGGTCCAAGTTCCCACATCCCTCTCCTACCTCAAGCATCTCTCCACACCCGTGAGACTGTGTGACTGCAGCAATGTAGATGTTTGTCCTATTGCACAACCCCAAAAGACAACTACCTCTCTGTCTGAGACTTACATATGCAGCAAGTATCCCTACCTGTCCTTCACATAAACCAGGGGCATGCTGCCTCAGGACCCTTGAACATGCTACCTTCCCTATGTATATCCTTGGCTCATTTCTTCACTTTCAGGTCTGCATGTGAAAGCCTCCTTCCTGGTGAGGACTTCTGTGGGCCTCTCATCAAAACTTTTATTAGTCCTCCTATATTTTGTTTCCTGACTAGTTTTTTCCACAGCACTTAACACTAACACACTCTACCTTTTGCTTGTTTCTCTTATTTGTTATCTCCCCTTCAAGTATGTAAGTTCTTATGAAGGAAGAGGCAATTTTACTGGGAAAAGCTCATATTCAATATCTATCAATAAAAACAGAAATCTACTCTATGCTAGAAGAGAAGTGGACAGGGTCTTCTTCTCTCAGGGTGACACAATAGGAGACATTCTCAAGAGAATTTCGGGAGTGCTGATGACAAGATCCTACACAGCCAGCACAGAGCATGAACCACCTTGCTGGACCCACCACCGTCCATGCGCTACAGTCCCTAGAACCCTACAGTGACATGTGAATGAGGTACTGACTGTGCATTCTCCCCAACCACACGGCAGAACCAGGTCCAGGGATCCCACTGAACGCCTCCAGTGTTTGACAAGTAAGAAATAGCTCTGATGTGGGCACTGCACTCGTCACACTGGGAGAGAGGATGGCAGAGGAAAAAGGAGAGGTGCTGGTGGTCGGGCAGGAGAACAGCGAAGGTCACATCAGCTGCCAAGGGCGGCTGGTTGGCACTGACCTGCTGAGACTCCCGCACCCCAGGTCACCATCCCCCGTAGGAGACTCTGCATATAGTGCAAGGACTCCTGAGGCTCCACTGTGACAGCACGTCCCCCACCCGTCCCTCCCTAATGATCTCTGTGCTCAGCATTCACCACATAAACTTGCTTTCTGCCTTCCCTCCCCACCCCCACACAAAAAGTACATAAAATAAGAAACCACCATTGGCACCATGCTGTGAAGGAAATGGCAAGGTTCATTTGGATTTTCCCGTTCTCCCACTCCTGCCCATATGAGTCACCATGACCTCTCAGTCTCCTCGGTCCTTGACAGAACTCAGTCTGTCCTTGTTCTGAGTAATCTCAGCACTCCTGACGGACACTTAGCCAGTCACTTTGTAGAAGGACGAAAGAAGAGGCAATTTTACTGAGAAAAGCTCATATTCAGTATCGACCGATAAAAACAGAAATCTAGTCTATGCTAGAAGAGAGGTGGACAGGGTCTTCTTCCTTCAGGGTGACACAGCAGGGGAAATTCTCAAGAGAATGTAGGCTTCCCCACCTGGGGCATGGATTTGAGGAAAGAATTATACAGGGATGGAGCGTCCTTCGGGGCACACGGCACCAACAGCACTTATCCGCAGTGAGGCTAACCTTGACTGTTTGAGAAAGGTGGTGGCTGTCAGGTTTCTGTCCCGAGAGGTTACTTTTTCCCCTTCCCGTGGTCTATTTGCTAGAAGTGAGCCAGCATGTCAGCCCAATCTCTTTACTTATAACTACACATGATGTTGGCTTATTGCTGGCTTAAAATTTAATTAATGAGAAAAGTACCTCCATCTTACACCAGTCACCGAGAGAAGATGAGGTACACAAAATGTAGGTGACATTTAGAAATTGCCAAGAATGGTCAACTGTAAGCCATAAAACATTCTTTCTATAGCCCAAATCTTTTGCAAAGACTTTTTTTTTACACAATGATCCTATAAATGAAAAAAGTAGAGCACTTTAGGATTAAAATATTTTTTCTAACATGGCAGGATAAATCAGCAAATGAGCTGAATCCAATAATAATCCCCTATTCTGCATCTTTGAAAATAATTCAAAACAATTTATTGATTGTTGCAACTAAGTAACAGCCTCTGTTACATTAACCATATTTAATCACAAGCATTTACTTAACAACAATTGAAAACCAAAAACAAAATGTGTCACCAAGACTGTGTTAACTGCCCCTGAGTTCTTCTTTATAACAGAATCCTCCATTTGTTGTTTAGACACAGACCATGCGGGATAACGACCATGTCCATGACAACATCAGAGCTAAGTGTGACGTTTTGATCACTACATTTTATGGGATATAATGTCATACCTGAAGTTCAGAAAAACAGTTATAATAAATGTTTTACTTATAATAAATGTTTTGTTATTCTTTTGAAATTCAAACAGAACCAGGCACCTTATATTGTTATTTGCTAAATCTGGCACCCTGGCTGGACTCCAAAGCCTAGTGCTTGAATACTATCTAACAATCTATCACTCAGTAACAACACACACCACGCACAGGAGACCTCTGGAACCACATAATGACTGCACAACAGATACATCCAGACAAAAGAATCACTACAGTCAGTCAACAAGATGGCAGAAACTATATCCCCAGACTTCCTCTTCCTCTCCTTCTCCCCGTCCATCTCTTTCAGAAAAAGGTGAAGCACAAGACGAACCAGCCCTGACTGTGATCACAGCACATAGAAGTGAGCTGTGGAAGGCGGTGGAGGGAAAGGCATAGGACAGCAAGGTGGTAGAAGATTTGCGGGAAGAGACACCTAAGATTTAGGAGGATCAGAATGCTCTGTTACTAGTGCTTCTTCCTTCTCTTTCCAGTAGAAACAGCCATGATGCTCCTAATGCTGTAGAGTTGATCAGTTCCCTGCAATGATGCAATGAAGCACCAAGTCTCACTTGACTGTGGAGGAGACAGGTAGCACGGCAAGGCATGAAGAGGGCGGTTAGTTGGTTGCTTTGAGTATAAGGGCCTTGGGCATGCTAGGCAGGCACTCTACTTAAGCTACACCCTTAGCCCAATGCTAGGGGATTTGTCATCTTATTAGACCTGAAAGGAACGGATCTGAAAGGAAGGTGGAGCCCACACCTAGTGACTATATATCTTTGTACTTTTCAGAGCATTTCAAGATCAAGAGCAACAAGTCAAACAGAGCAGTGGTTTCCATCCTGCCTGGCCATGTGACCCGCCTGGGAAGATCAGTGGAAACATATATGAAGGCTGGGCACAGGACCAGGACTCTTCTTCAAAAAGCTCCCCTCCCTGGTGAGCAGGCAGGTTGAGAATGTCTGTTAATATCTTTTTGTGTTTGTTTCTTTGGGTTGTCAAATGATCCTTTATTGAAATATTTTCCTTTTTTAGCTGGGAATTCCACCATACCACTGTTGATGTCATCTGTAGCGTCATGAGTGGTAGCCATCCACAATGCAGACCACAGTCTGGGTAGTCCCTGGAATCTCTTTCATAGCTCTAGAAAGTTCTCTGGCTAAAAACATTAGTACCACATCTGATGGGCAGTACTGTATTGTCAAAAGTGGTATTTATACTCAGTTTAACGTCCTTCCTTTAGTCTCTTGGTGACTTGTGAGGATTTTGATGCTCCGTGGCTACCTCGAAGGAAACACCTCCACCTGTCCCATCTATCCTACAGAGTCTGATTCACTGGAATTCTCAGATCCTCTCACCAGCTCCTCCCTTGACAATGTCCTCAGCAAAGGTTTCAGAGACAGATCCACAAGGCCCAGTTTGGAGGGGCAAGGCAGCTGTGGCTCGAACTTCATTACCAATGAACCTTGGGTGTGTGACTTTTATTCTCTTTAGGACAGACTGAGATGGCAAGTGTTGAAATGGCCAGTCTTGGACAAATCCCAACACAAGACAACCAAAGAAAGTTGCACTTTGCCTTCTTTGAGGCAAAAATCTAAAAGTTCCATAAATGTCTTACCAGTATTCTTTCCAACATATTAATCAGCAAATACTGTTTACTACTTTTTAGAAAATCATCTTCATGAGTGTATTTTATAAATTTCACTTATTCTAGAGGTTCAATATTTTCAGTATATTTACAAAATTGTGCAAACATCACTTAAAAATGAGTTTCAGAACACTTCTGCCCTCTCCAATAGATTCCTCATACCTGTTAGCAGTTATTCCCCACACCTCAGGTAACAGAGATCTTTCTGTCTACTTATCTGCCTCTTCTAGACATTACATATAAATGAGATAATGCAGTGTACAGTTTTTGGTTTATTTCACTTAGCATAACATTTCTTATATTCATCCGTGATGTATCACAATTTCAGTCCTTTCTATTGCCGAGGAGTATTGTAGTCTATCATATGTATATCTGTTCATTTGTTTAACCATTCACCAATTCATAGGAATTTGGGCTGTTTGTACTTTGAGCTACTACAAATAATGCTGCTGTGAACACTCACATACAAGTTTTTATGATTTTTGTGTTTTCAACTCTTATAAGTGGATACCTGGGAGAAGGATTGTTAGGTTTTTGGTAAGCTGAATGTGGGACTTAACCGATCATCAAGATAAAATCAACTTTTAAAGGGAAAGATTCTACTCCCACTTTTTATCAGCACGTTTGCCAGAACATAATGATGACGTTCCATTGGGGAGTTGGTACAGCTACATAATACTTTTTAATTCTATTTTTACCCATTTTCCCATCCCTCCATCTCTTAGACCCCTTTCCACTTGGAAAAACTCTATCTTCCTCTTTCCTAGTATCTATCTTTTATTTTGCTGTTTATATTTTGGGTTTCTGGAAAAGTTGTGAAATAAATGCCAAGTATAAACTTCCACAGTCATTACCTGCCCTATCCCATTCATCACATAGGTCATCACTGAATGCTGATATGGCTCTCACAAAATGAGTGTCATTTTTCATTGAATACCAAGTAAACTATAGCTTCATAGCAAATGGTCCTCCCCCTAGTACTACGCAGAAGGAAACTGTTTCTTCTCCTCTGTTCAAAGAAATGACCCTTTAAGTTGAAGGAGTATCATTACTATGCATGGCTGGCAAATGTTTCTTCTGTAATTTCCTAAGAACGTATTTGGGGCTAGAACACAGCTCAGTGGTAGAACACTGGCCTAAGAGGCACAAGGCCCTGAGTGCCATCCAGCACTGAAATATAAACAACTTGCAAAAACTGAAAAATGTATTTTGAAATAGAAATTGTATGAATGCCTTTTAAATACATACATATATATGTACCTAGGAAATGTTCAGGTAAGTATATTTCCATGTAAAAGGATTATGAACATTTTTACTTCTTTGTATTTCATCTCTATGTTCTCATTTCCTACATTTCCATCATTTTTAATATGATGAATGAAAATAAATATTAACTAAAAAATATAGTATGCGGAAGTATTTATTTAGTTATTGTCATAGTTAATAATTTACATCTCAGAAGTCATGTACTCTTTTATTCTTTTTATTCCTTCTCATAGCAAATTATGGAAGCAGAACTTGGAGAAAAGGAAAGACCACCTCAGCCACTTCTGAAGTGGGTGGAAATCCAAGCTGCTCAGGTAGGCTGTGCCTGAGCATTCCATCTCCGCCATGAATACAGGATTGGTCCCCCTGCAGGTCTGGGGTGTTCCTCAAGTGGTCTCCACAGTCACAGTGTTCTGAAAGGCAGGCACTGAGTTCTAGACATGCAATTTGGCACTGCAGCAAGCTGCCATATTAACAACCGGCTTGCCCTACCAGCCTTTCTATAAGAATGGTACCTGGCTTGATTCTTTTTATATTTGTTGATTAAGACAGTGATTCATTAACTATGTATTACTTCTTTTTGACACTCACCTCTCCTCTTTCAGAATCAGTCTAAGCAAATGCAATCTGGTAGCATTATCATTTAGTAGCACCAACAAGGTTACATTACAAAGAATATTTCTGCAGGCTACTTCACAGACCTGTTTTCAAAATTCCAATATATAAGCCATCTTTTTATAGCTCTTCCCTATAAAAAAAGGAAAACGAGGTCCTAAATAACACTGAGCCTATGGGGCACCAAATCCATTTTCTTATGAGCTCACTTCCCGGAAGCCAGATACACAATCTGCTCTTTTATATCTCATTACCCAGTTTTTAAATTTTCCTTTCAGAAAAGTAAAAGAAGGGCATTCTTTTGAGTTTCCATGATGTTATGCCTTGCTTTCTGTAACATTTTTAGTATGAAGAGTAAAAATGTGTTATAACTCTGACAAATTCAAACACCCATAGAATAAACTCTCCAACTTTCCAACAGTCATTACCCACCCAAATCTTTTTTTTTTAATATTTGTTGTCATAAACACTTAGGAAAACCTGTGACAATAATTTTTACATCTTTCAAAGTAATCAGAAAAAAAATCTAAATTGTTGGTTGAACCCAGTATTCACATAACAAACACTCTTCATCTAAAATGGCTTACAGAAGTGGGGACTCACTTGCTCACATTAATTTCTTAGCAAAGAAGGCTAAATTGAAACATACTGTAATAGAAACAGATGTTCAATTCACATATGCAGATAAGAATTCTTCACTTGCCTGCTTATCACTAACAGATGAAGGAAGTGAATTCATTAAGGAAGTAAAAGCTTGCCCAAGTGGAGCACAGCCAGGCCACAGTCATCCACTAGATCAGAGCACAGCTGAATTTATCCTCTTCCAAAAGGACAGGGAAAAGTTAGATCTGTCTGCACTCAAAAGTTCAATGTACTATCTGCAAATACCACAACAGACAGAGAGCTCCCCTAACTTCCTCATGCAAAGATGTGTCCTCCTCCTGTCAGTTACAGACCACTTCTACCCAAACAATGATGCCTCACATAACTTTTTTAAGAATTCCTACACTTCTTTGTAATTTCAAGTTCTGTCATATTCTCATTCTCACTGGGAAAACTGAATTGTGATCAACTTCAGGAACATCTGTCAAGGGCACCTTAGAAAAAACAATGCTGTACTTACAGAATAATCAGAAAACACGCATTAAACTCAATCCCTCAACACCTCCCCCTGAATCTAAAAAACAAACCCAAACACAGCCTGTCCTTCCTGCTGTGCTTCACCTCTCAAATGCCATCACGATGTGCCAAACTGGCCAGACTAGAGATTCCACATCATCTTACCCCTTCCTCACCTACTCCCCACTCTCTTCACAATACTGAGTGTTGTGGGCGCCATGAAGGTCCGGAGAGCAGAGCCTTACACTTCTTCACTCCCATCTGCTGCTCCACTCCTCCCCCCCTTCACTCCACCTACTTCTGCCTCAATTTCTACTCACCTTTTGTAGCCAAAACAAATGATCTTTCTTCAAGCCATGACTTGACTTCTCAGCAGCACTAAGCAGTTATGTTCAACTCCTCCTTCCAGACAATTCTCTTGCCTTAGCTTCAGAGACTCTCAGACTCAGAGACTTGAACAACTATGAGTTGTCTGCCCACATTCTCATGCCTCTATCTCGATGTCTCTGTGGGTTTCTCTCCTACATATCCCTCCATGGTGAAATTCTTCAGTTTTCTTTTTTACTCTCTGCATAGTTCCCAATCATAGATTCAAGCACTATGCATATGCACTGATGATCTCTAAGTATCTATCTTCGGTCTAGATATCTGTTGGGAACTCCTAATTCACAAACATAAATTAACAGACAATTCTATGGAGAGGTTCCATGAACATCTCAAACTTACCGGAAACTCATGGAAACTGCCCCTGCTCTAGCATCTCCTAGACCAGTGAAGAACAGCACCCTCCTCTCTGTGGTTGTGCCAGAAACCTGGGAGCCACAGCAGAATCACACCTCCCACAGCACACTCAGCCAGCCTTCAGTTCTTTCTGTTCTACCTGCTAAGTACTTCTTAAGTACAAACATATTTCCTTCAATTCCATTCATACTACTGTGCTGCTAACCCCCAGGGTCACTCACCTGGCCTCATGTGTTGGTATAATCTTGCCCTTCCCTCCATCACCCTCTTTCCTCTTCACTGTAGGTGCATCTCTTAACCCTAGCCAAACACCAGAATCCTCTATGGCACTTTTAAAAATGCATACAAATATACACATGACGTCATCCTCCTGCATCCGTTGGGAACTGGTTCCAAATCTCTCACAGCTAACAAAATCCCCTCATGTTTATATATAAAATTGACCAAATATTTGCATACACAGTAACTTGCACACATCTTCCCATACCCTTTAAATTATCCCTATCTTACTTGTAATACCTCATATGTGTGAGAGTGCTGTGTACACAGTTGCTATGTTACTGAGGAATAATAGCAAAAAAAAAATTTTGTACATGTTCAGTAAGGCACATCTCCATATATTTTAAATCTGCAGTTGACTGGGTCCATGGATTCAGACTCTTGCGTATGAAGAACCAACTTCACATGTACATATACACATCTGAATGACATATTCTGTTCATGGTAGCTCATATGTTTGGAGTGGGGCCCATGTATCTGTATTAATAAATAGCTCCATAAGATGCTTCCAATTTGTAGCCAGAACTGAAAATCAGAGTGACTTTTCCTAACATGGCTCTGCTTATGGTTTTCAAAGTCCTGCATGGTGAAGCTATGCTGAATTTTCTTCTTTTCCTTAAAAGTGCTGGTTTTTTCTCATTCAGGGCCAGAAGATGTACAATAACCTGGCCTCAGTTCCTCCATTCTATACCCTACTCTTCTGCCATTTCCTTCCTCAGAGACCATCACTCCATTCCAGATTGTTTGTCCTGTACATTTCTATGTCCTTCTTTCCTTTTCCCATCGCAGATCAATAATTAGCTGTTCAACAGTGTTACTCTCACCTACTCAAGAACAGAAGCAAAATGGGACTATGTTTCTAGCTCACAGATGTATCCCAAGCACCTACCTTCAAACCAAAGAATTGGTATTTAGTAAGTGAATTAGCAACTGACAGTATGGAAGAGACAGACTTCCAAGTGATAGTTAAAATATAAAATGGATGGGCCAGGGATTTAGCTCAGTGGTTCTGGCACCTGTCTTAGCAAGCGCAAGGACCCGGGTTCAATCCTTGGTAACCACATACAATACTGGCCGTGGAGACTCACACCCAGCAGCAATCAGTATGGCATACCACAGTGCCGGGCGTGGTGGCTCACGCCTGTCATCCCAGCACTCGGGAGACAGAGGCAGGAGGATTGCTGTGATGTGAGTTTGAGGCTGAGCTCAGGGCCAGCCTGAACTACAAAGCAAGACCCTGCCTCAAAAAAAAAAAAAAAAAAAAAAAAAAAAAAAAAAAAAAAAAAAATATATATATATATATATACATATATATATATATAGAGAGAGAGAGAGGGAGAGATATAGATATATACACACATACATATATGCACACACATATATATGTGTATACATATATACATGTATATGTATGATGGAAAATTCCTCAATAATATACCAACATGGTTCCATGAAAAACACAACAGGAAGAGCAACATCATAAATTCTACCTTGACGAGACATGAACAACTCTCCTGGTGTTGAGCTGAGTATGGAGAGTTGAGCACTGGACCTCTGCAGAGTAACATCTAAGACAGAGGGAACCAAATTCACAAAGGCAGCCATGCAGGGTATGTGGCTGGACCATTCTTAAACCAAATGTGTCTGGCAGTCATCACCTTCTTTACAAATCTATGGTTATTCTCTGCATGCAGGGCTTCTGCCCAAATAAATCAACCTACCACAGAACTGTCTTGCCTCTGATTCCCTCTCCCTGCTACTGCCTAAAGTATCAACTGGTAATTGTTTTCTCTGCTGCAGATAGATACATAAAGTCTCTGACAGTTCCCTATGCCGTGGCCACACCATATACAGCAAAGCACCGAGGTCTTCATGGATACTGCTACTTAGCTTCTCAGCCTGGCCTGTGCTTCACATTAACTGCAAATCTGCCTGTGAACCCCCTATCATGCTCCCATCTCTCACTACTTCCTATTGTCCAGTTCCACCTCCAAGTTTCATGTTTCCATGATTTTACTCATCAATTCGATAACACGCTAGACAAACAGCAGACACATTCATAGGCCAGGGCAGCTTTTCCCCACAGAGGGCATCTGACAATACCTGAAGACTTTTTTCTGTCTTAAAGAAAAGGGGGAGAAAGCTACTGAAATCCAGTAGGGAGGTGTAAAGGGTGATGCTAAAAAGAACAGTCTCCAACAGCTAAAGAATTATCCAGCGCCTCATGTCAGCAGCACCACTGTGGAAAAATTGTACTGTAGGCACCTGCCCTGATCTAAAACGGCCACCACGGGGGGGTGGGGGGAGGCAGTTTGGCCCTGTCCATGGTCTCTCATCCTCCAGGAGGCTCTCTGGGGTGTCTTGGGCTAGTTGTGGCAAAGGATCAAGGAAAAGCAGAATTATGCAAAGTACCTCGCAGTCTAACCTGGAAATGGTGCATTCTCACTTCTACCACATTCTCTTGGCCAAAGCAAGTTACAAATCTCTTCTGGACCCCAGAGGAGAGAAAAGATTCTGCTTTGTTAGTGAGGATAACCACAGCCACTCAAGATTCTCCTTTATGAAAAAAATACTGTTAAATTTGCTCAGGTATCTGGAATTTCACATTGCTCCTCAAATCCACCAGGGAGTATTGATTATTTCATTCCATCACATGATCTAGAAAGATGTTATTGGAAGGAAATACAGCTGGATTCCCTGGGTGCACATCGCTCTACACACCCCACAGAAATAACAATTGCAGTGAGCTTAATTCTTGCATCTGCCAGTATCTCCGTGTGCAGCTTACTCACTTGTTTTGTCATCTGCTGGGTTCCCCACCCTAGATGCACATGGGAATCACTTGGGGGAAACTTGTATGAAGCAGCCATGCCCAGGCCCTCATCCAGATCATTTTAAATCCAAAGCTCCCCAGCATGTCCATTGTGGAGGGAGCCACAGCTGTGAAGTGCTGAGCTGGCGCTCTCCCTAGCAGGGAGGCGGGAATGACTATCGAATGCCTAACTAAAAATAAAATGGAGATCTCAAAGCTCTGTACGATGCTATTTGAACAAAAGTTTCTAAAACTAAGCAAAAATGCTACAAGGGTCTAGTTATAAGCGCTGCATACTGTCAATAATTACACATATCAGGCAGGATTCCAGGATGAAAATGCTTTTATTCCCATATTGCATGCCATAGCTGTTGTTTATGATTTTATAATTGAGTAATTAGTCCATTTTGGAAAATATATCAAAGAGAACATCTTATACTCACCATTTAACCTAACAGACCAGACTGTGACAAATTAGCACCTATTCTAGTATTTAGTATTGTATCAAGCATAATACATGAGCAGTTGCAATTAAAATTGTGTGCTGATTTTGTACCATTGATGGTGGTTTAAGAATATGTCCACAAATTCCTTGATACTCCTCTTTTAAAAAAGGAAAGTCTCACTATCCTCTTCTTGAGGGCAGACTGCAGTTAGTGACTTATTTCTAAAGAAAAGAATGTACTGGACGTTAAGGTGTGTGAAGTCTCAGGCCAGGCCATTAAAGGCTCTCTCGCATCAGGAACTTGGGGGAAGCCAGCTGCTATGTTATAAGGACACACAAGCGACTTGAGGAGAAGCCTATTTGCCAAGGAAAAAGTCCTCCTGCCACCAGCCAACAGCTGAGGCCTGCCTATAACATGGATGTGCTCTCTTAGAAATGGGTCCCCAAGTCCCAGGCCAGCCTTCAGATGCTGCAATCCCAGCCAGCATCTTATCTGCAACCTCAAGATCTGGAGACTAATTCTGATCTAGAGCTAGCTAGCTAATCATCTTCAAATTTCTTACATAAAAACTATAAAACACAGATTGGGCCCACAATCCAAAATCTGAAGTCCCAAATGCATCAAACTCCAGAATTTTCTGAGCACCCACCAGACACCACATGCAAAAAATCATAAATTCACATTAGCCACATGCTTCATGTCACAGTCAAAAGGTAGGCACACTAAAAATAACATTTAAAATTGACTGCAGACTATGTTTGTAAGGCGAATATAAAACATACATAAATTCCATGTTTAGAATTGGGCCCCATCCTTAAGATATCTCAGTATATATATGTGAATATTACAAAGTTTTAGAAGTTTAAAATTCACAACGCTTATAGTCAGAAGTATTTGCAAGAAAGGATACTCGATGCTATGTCTTATGTCTAGATGATCCCCAGAACCTCATATGGCCTTGGGGGAGCTTTTTTTTTTTTTTTTTTTTTTTTTTAAGGTTTTTTTGAGACAGGGTCTCGCTTTGTGGTTCAGGCTGGCCCTCAGCTCAGCCTCAAACTCACATCACAATCCTCCTGCCTCTGCCTCCCGAGTGCTGGGATTACAGGCGTGAGCCACCACGCCCGGCACTGTGGTATGTGGTACTGGTTGCTGCTGGGTGTGGGTCTCCACACCCAGT